>JAHPZR010019900.1:15000-85155 GCA_019787425.1 Platygyra sinensis
CGATTACTAATTCTAGCGCATCAGGCTTATTATCATCTTTTACCATGTCCCATGAGCTGTCTTTTTGTAAAGTATGAAAGTAGATACGATTTAGGGGGAAAATAACCTTTAAGTTACCCAGGCCTTGGACTGATATGATCAAGAAAGCATGCTCATACAAGACAATTATTTGGTGGAAATGCTCTGGAAAACCAAATGAGATCAATTTGTGACACTGATGCTTTTAAAAAGTCCTTCAGCTGTTCTTTTAAGCCACACATATTGTAAATACGTTGAATTCTTATATTAATTTTATTGTAATTAGTTAGCTCTAATTTTATTGATTGTAAACGACCACATCAGCTTTAAAACAACTGATAATTTCATTGTTCCAAGTTGCAACAACGTTTCAACAACTCCCAACAATGATCAGCATTCGTTGATCATCAAAAAATGAACGATGTTGAACCTGTATCATTCGCTTTACTGAGGCAGCACAATTTAATAATGAATGCTACAAAATCATCGAAGTCTCACATCCTGACAATTATCTCTTCTTTACTCAAAAAGACTCTTAAGAGGTCCCGGGAGGTTGTATCCAAACATCTCAAAGTTTGTACAAACGCCCAAGAATATCGATCCACTCTGTGGTAATTCTCGAGTAATGATTGAGCATAGAGGAAGCGGTACTGGATTTATTATTTGCTCGAGCATCGAATCTCTTTGCCTGTTTTGGCGATAACCCTGCAGCCTCTTTGAAGGCCTCTCTGTCTTGATCAAACGTTTCATAATGACCTATAAAGTCATAGTTGACGGCACACATTCCACATATGTTGACGTAATTGTCCCAGTGCCAGTCCATGACAGGCGTAGTCTTGTCGCTTCCTTTGGTTACTAAATATTCAATGAATTCACGAAAAGTGATGTCATCAAACTTATCAAGTGCGCTCTTGGAAGCGTTTGGGCGAACGGTTCTCAGAATTGCGCTACCGTGAAGTTGAAGCATTGGGCGGGGAAATCGTGGATAAACAAACTTGTCTTTGTATGCGGACAAAATGCGCTCGAAAGGCTCACGAACAAATGTAAACTTGAAATATGTTTCCCACTTCTGCCTTTGCTGGTCTGGGGGATACTGACTCAGTAGAGGTCTCCCTTGCGGCTTGCCTAAAAATGAATAGAGCATTTCTCTCCACTGCCTGGAAGCCACTTTCGGTGTTATACAGTAAAGTATTTTTAGAGAAGGAATCACTGCAATGTGAGAAGGGTCTGGCATGCAACTGTGCCCAGTCTTTTGGCAAAACGTGTTAACCAGCTTTTCTGCGTTCATTTTGTCTTGGAGAGCTCTCCCTTGGAGAGCTGAAATTAGATTCCTATGAATGAAAAAAGAACTAGTTAGTTTAACAGTTTTAGGAAGAGATGGAAAAAATTCCAAAGGTGATATGTGTTAATTTTTAACACATTAGGTCACTGCGCCAAACATGGCAAAAAATCCTTTTAGAGCATTCTAGTCTCGAAAACGTAATCGTGGGGCCATAGAATTCTTGAGTATTCGAGTTGTACGTACCATTTAATGTGCTCTATGTCTGGATTATTGAAATCGGAAAACAGGTTGGAAGGTAGGCCGGGAAGCAGGCCAAATGGTTGGTGAGAAGACAAACTATAAAACGCGCCATAAAATACACGAGCAAAAAAGGCCATAAAGCAAGCTTCAAAATAGGACACAAAACAGAACGAAAAACAAGCCAGAAGCAGGATGGAAATCAGGCCATCATGTAAAACAGACCCAAAAAGGGCAAAAAAGGATCAGAAAGCAAAATAGAAACCGAATGAAAAACGAGATAGAAAATAGGCCACAAAACAGGATGAAAACAGGCCAGAAAATTGGATTATCTTATCAGAACGCGGTGTTTTTTTCGGAATTTAACTTGAATATGAATACACAAAGTTAACGCCACGGGGTGGGCGCCTTGTATACTTCACCATTGAATTAAAAATTCGACTCTGGCCTCGTCCATACTATGCGCCAGGGAATTTGAAGTGGGCGTTTTCACTCTGCAAAATCACACAGTGCGCCAAATAAACTGCAACGGCAACAATCACAGATAATTTTAGATTTGCGTTTGAGAAAAGCTTTGTCAGGGAAATCACGTGATTATCGTGGCGTCATCGTTTTTGAAAAGTTTTGTTTTCAAACTATTTTCCGTCGACACTAGTACTGAGATGTAAATTAAGCCAATCGTCGTTTATAATTCATCCTGTTTGAATAGCGTTTTCGTACAGCTCCCTTAACTTTTCGTGGTGGATTGGTGTGGACGGTGGGCCTAACTGTAATATTTGAAGTCCGGCAGTTTTCAGTTTTCTCCGGCTTTAGTGTTGATGGGGCCTGAAGTAAGAAAGCAAGTAAGTAAAACCATTACATGCTTCAGGGGTCGCGTGTAAATACTTAACAATTATTCCATGAGCGCGAGTTGGATATGAGATGATACATAGCCAACGAGGCGCGTAGTGCCGGGCTGGCTATAATCATCTCATATCCAACAAGCGCGAGTGGAATAATTGTTTTATTAAAAACGCCCCCAAAGTATTGAAAACTAACAATAAAAACAAAAAGGCCCAAAAAATCATGCATACGCTGGCCATTTTGTAGATCATGGTATAATGGCTCATATACCATGATGGTTAAGCCAATGAAAACTCTCGAATTGCATTATCCAATGATCCAGTTTTTAATAATCTCGGATATTCTTGCTTTGGCTTTGTGACTTTTTTTGTTAGACGACAAAGACCAAGGGAGGTATTTGTAGATTTTTCGTAACTGCACCATTTCTAAACCCGACATATGCACTGATTAAGGGGGGGAGAAACTTAAGTACAAGTCTGTTGCTAAGGAAATCTCAAAAACGCCTTTTTTTGGCTCCTAAAGTCCAGTGGGCATCAAAGTTTACCGTGTTTTGTTCGATTCACGTTTTCTTTTAAATGTTTCGAACCATGCCCATATTTGGTATGTCACGTGACCACAATAGAAAACGTCTAAAACTCGGACTGAGTGGATCGTTTTCGAAATATAACAATACGTTTTGTTAAAACACGGCATTAGGGACTGTGCAATAATTATCTGGAGGGGGGGGGGGGGGTCTAAGATTAATAGGGGGGCCTGAACTTAAACCAAAGCGCAGGGTAGGGGGGGTAAGATGTAATTTCTTAAACATTTGTAGGGGGGGTTAGAAGTTAAACTGAGAGGTCTGATCTCAATCCATGGACTCAAGATAATGTATATTACATGTAAGCTAATCAAAATCAATTTTTGGAATCTTGGCTCTAAAAGCAGACAAAAGAAATCTGGAAAGAAACACCATTCCAGAAGATATTTGTTGGGAGAGCAGAGACGATGTTGAAAGACTGACTAACAAGCAACTTCGGCTCTATCTAAGGCAAGAAGGTCTAATGGTATCTGGAAACAAGGCACAATTAGTTGAGCGAATACTTAAGCATGCAGATGGTTCTGTAGCAAGAACATTTGATGAAGACATCGAAGATGATGATGAAAACATGCCCTCCAGTTCTCATGATGATACCTCAAGTGATTCTGAGGAGGAGTCAACCGAGTATGAAGGTGGTTCATCAGGCGACGATTATGTGGAGCGCAGCTTCCAAGTTTTATTTATTGATGATGCAGACATACCAGAAGTAGTGTAAAGGTAAAGAGGGATGTAGGGAGGATCGGAGGTTGGGGAGGGGGGGTTGAAAGTAATCTCCCCTCTAGACGGGGTGGACAAGAAGTTATTTTAACTTTAATTCAGGGGGGGTGCAACTTTATTTTAAGGCCTACTTTGCTAATTTTAGAACCCCCCCTCCAGATAATTATTGCACAGTCCCTTATCTACAACTTGTAGTATTCCAAACGATCTTGATATAAGCAGACAAGTCAATACTTTAAAGAAAACGACAACACTTTTAAGTTTGTAAGACATGTTTCGACAGAAACTTCTGTCATCTTCAGTTAATTAATGTAAAAAGCGTTACAAGTTGAATTTATAAGAAAGAAAAAATGCTAATTATGCTAGTAACAACGGAATGTACAAAAAACGTGACAAAGTGAGAATTAAAAGGATAGTTTTAGATTTACATGATGTAATTGCTGATTCAGGGAAGGCTGTTGTTTATGAATATGAAATGCCTCTTTTATCTTAAGTTGGAAGCCCGTAGAGGCATGATCTAAATATGAAAACAGTCTACCGAACACAAAGCGCGACAGTGTTCGGAATTCTGAAGGTGTTTGTAAATGTGCGAGGCCCTATCACTGACTAAGTGTTCACGCACGCGTGTGGAAAGTGCCGGTTTGTTTCGCCGACATAACAGGCACTTTTCCACACGCGTGCGTGAACACTTAGTCAGTGATAGGGCCTCGCACATTTACAAACACCTTCAGAATTCCGAACACTGTCGCGCTTTGTGTTCGGTAGACTGTTTTCATATTTTAGATCATGCCTCTACGGGCTTCCAACTTAAGATAAAAGAGGCATTTCATATTCATAAACAACAGCCTTCCCTGAATCAGCAATTACATCATGTAAATCTAAAACTATCCTTTTAATTCTCACTTTGTCACGTTTTTTGTACATTCCGTTGTTACTAGCATAATTAGCATTTTTTCTTTTCTTATAAATTCAACTTGTAACGCTTTTTACATTAATTAACTGAAGATGACAGAAGTTTCTGTCGAAACATGTCTTACAAACTTAAAAGTGTTGTCGTTTTCTTTAAAGTATTAACTTGTAGTATGCGTTTGAGGAAATGTACAATATTTTCGAAAATTATAGATCTTTAAGTGCTTTTTTCCTTTACCTTTATCAGGCGTTCGTTTTTTACAGAAAACCCAATGGTCGACCCATGAATAAAATAAAGAAAATTAAAAGGTAGGGCCAAGAAACTCAGCAGATGCTGAGAGAGCGATTTCTGGCTTTGTTGCTTATAGGACTAGTACCCTATCCTTTTCTTCACTGAGGGATCCAGCATTGTTGGCCATAAAACTAGTTTGTCTTTGATTGTTCCGGCTTGCGAATCAAATAGCTAAGTGATGGGTCATGCACTCTTACCAGTACGGGACTCATGCAAGGAAGGGTGTAGGCCTTGAACATAATTGTCCAAACTACGATTGGCATTATAAAGGTGTTATTTACAATTGACGTTAGCTTTTCATGCGTTTTTCCTGTTATTGATCAACTACTTTGACAAAATTATGAGGAAATTCATTTCAGTAACAGGACAGACGCATTAAAAACTGACGTCAAATTGTATTTTAAGATTACATATTGTCAAATTGTCCGCTCTCGCTCCTTGACGTGTCGCACAAATTACAATTTCATGTGTCTCTTCGCTTATTGACAATGAAAATTAGCCAATGAGTGCGATAGGATTTCTGCAGTTATCGTTAAAATATATATCGCATCCGGACCATCTGGCATAGAAATTCTTAACCTCAGAGTCATTCTTATCCTAACGATGTCTGTAAAAATCATAATAGCCGAAAGAAAAACACATTTTTGATATTTCGTGAGCATTATCGTAGCGGAATGAAAAGTAATGTTAATACAGACTTATATTCACAACAAACACTAGACAGGACTGTTTGCCCTAACAGCAATCAATCCAAAAAAGCAATTGAATCCTTTTGCCCACCAAATTCCGTATTTTTTTCCAACAGAAATTTAAAGCCTTGGTAACAGTTACACCGTTAATTGTCGAAGCTGCGCTAGTGATGACGAGCCACTGAATCGATTTATAACATGAGCATTATTTCACCATGTCCAAATTTGTTGGAAATTTCAAAATGATGGAACATGTCCTTGAGCATCGTGACATTGAATCCCATGGTTTTTAGCTGATCGCTCAGAAACAAGGGGCCCCATTGCTGAAAGAAGTTGATAATTATACATTATTTATGACCAAAACGGCTGAAAACCTTACCCTTTGGGGCTGCACTTACCTATAGAGCCCATATAAGGGAGTACCCCCGGGCACCCTCCTTTGAGGAGGTGAGACGGCATATCCCATCACTTAACTATTTGTTTCGCCAGGCTGAGAAATCAAAGACAAACTAGTTTTATGGCCAACAATGCTGGATCCCTTAGGAAAAAAAGGGTAGGGTACTAGTCCTATAAGCAACAAAGCCAGAAATCGCTCTCTAAGCATCTGCTGAGTTTCTTGGCCCTATCTTTTGATTTTCTTATTTTATTCATGGGTCGACCATTGGGTTTTCTGTGAAAAACGAACGGCTGACAACGGTAAAGGAAAAAAGTAGATTTCAGTTGCATATCTACTTCCTCTGCTGTATCAGCAACTCCTTATATTTTTTTTTTTGGAAAAGCAGGTAAAAATTGAAAAGGTGTAACGATTGTCGTCGTTCGGTCATACTGACAGGATTACCCTAGTCCAAAAATTAAATCAATGGGTGGGTTTTTCAATTTCAATATTGAAATGAAACGAGTTTATTTTGACAAGTAAATCTATTGATCGGCGCCCTATTCAAGGCAATTAAACCTCTGTTCTTCTGTTGCAAAAGCATTTTGTTAAATTATACTTAAAAGGATACATTCGTATAGCGGGCGTTTTTGCACTCCAGTATTAGATAATACAATCTAGCTACCCTATTTAAGGACCACACCAGGAACACAGGTACAAAAGGGTCAAAAACGACACCCTATTTAAGGACCGAGATCTTCAAAAACCATACCCTATTCCGCGGCACGTACCTGTATAGCCTATACATGGGAGTAACCCCCCCCCCCCCCCCCCCCCTAATGTAGGCTAATGTAGGCTAATGTAGCATTCGTGGCATCAACGGATCCCGACGTTCATTTTAAGTACTACATAAGCGCTGATACTAAGATACAAGCAGCCATCAAGCATGAAACAGAAGTAAAGACCATTCATGGCAAAACATGGTTCCATTCAAGCCTGTTGTGTTCATTCAGGTGCACTTGACGAACTAACCTCTCAGATATCAAACGGCAAGTGTTCGTTGTTGTTGTTTTTAAAATTTTGGCACATAGTCCTCAGGTTCCCAGTAGTCATTAGGCTAGTAGTAGTAGAGGATTCAGTAGTCATAAAAACGGTAAATGAAAACTTACTTCTTTCATCTTCTCCTAGCGTTCCGTCGATCTGCGGGAGAATGTACCAAAGGAGTTGCTTTTGAAATCCCTCTTTGATTAATACAAAACATACAAGGCCACAATTATATACCTTCACGTTCGAGTAAAAATAATGGACAGGTCAAAAGATCACGATTCGCCCGACCTTCGTCCGCCATCTGGGAAATATTGCTTTGTTATGAAACGTGACACTTGAATCGTTACACGAATTCTCATTGGTTGAAATGCGAGTCACGGCTGTCCTGATATACAGTGGCACCCCGCTATAACGAACCCCGCTATAAAGAAGACCCCGTTATAACGAACAACATTTGAAAGCCCGGCAGAATTACAGTAAAATATCTGGAAACAAACCCCGCCATAACAAACCCCGCTATAACGATTTGTCCTGTCGCTCTCAGTCAGTAAAAACAACATGATGATACAAATGGCTGATAAGGCAAACACGACTCCTATTGGTCAAGATAGGGAAACTTATTTGTAGCTGTTCACGCGCAAGTCTGTAGATTGTTCTGAGTGGTGTATATCTCATTGCCGTTCACCTTGGTTCAGCTTGGTTACCCCGCTATAACGAATATTTTTGTTATTAACCAGATAATTCGTTATAGCGGGGTCTTCGCTATAACGAAGACCCCGCTATAACGACCATTTTTGTCGGTACCGTGACACTTCGTTATAGCGGGGTTCCACTGTATTGGGATAATCCGGAATGATCATGTCAAGGACACTCAAGGTCACGGGTTATCATGTCATGTGTGACCGCAGTGCATGATTTCTAACGGTAATCATGTCAAGTTCGCGCGTTTTGTGTTCCCTGCCCTCAGTAACTGTCGTGACAATTTTTTTTTTTCGTTCAATGTATAATAAAACAATTATTAGATTCGGTTTTTGTGATATCCAGAATAATCAAGGTCTCGGTAAGGGTTATCGGCCTCAGCCTTCGGCTTCGGCTGATAACCCCTACCTCGACCTTGATTATTCTAGCCTGTTCCAGGCTCTCGGTAGTTGGGGACGAGCGAGGAAAAAAACGAGGAATGACTAAGGCGAGGCGGAAAAAAAAAGGAAGAGCGAGAGAAAAAATGAGGGAGGACTCCCTTCCTTCCTCGCCTTAGTCCTCCCTCATTTTTCTCTCGCTCTTCCTTTTTTTCCCTCCCAACTTCCGAGAGCCTGGAACAGGCTATGATTATTCTGGATATCACAAAAACCTCATCCAATAATTGTTTATTATCATAATGCTTGTATTTGGTGTTGTTATGTTAACTGGAACCAGGAAAGTAGATTTTGTAATGATATAGATTGGGACAACTGGGCTTATTGCATATAGGAAGACTTTGTTCAAGCTGCTGCTCTAGAATTTTCGCTCATTTAATTTTGTTCAGTTGGCCATAATAGCGAGGCGATCGTTAGGCGGTTTCCACTGTATGTAAAATATATTGTTTCTACCTCTTTGGTTCAATGTTTTCTGTAATCACCCTTTTACAGACTCCATTTCTGAGTAATTTCTTTACACCTTTCCTGATGTCCTGACTTCTCCAACAGCACACCAATGGATTAAAGAATGAGTTCAAAAAAGCCACAGTTTCACTCCAGCTGTAGTAGTCGTAAGAAGTTAGATGTCCAGTTACGATTTGATGATAGGTGGTCACAACCAAAACGGGGAGATTGAAAAGAAAATAAATTCCCACTATGTAAGCAACACTGACTGCAAGCTTAATCTGCATTCGAAAGTTTTGATTGCCCGAAGAAACCCACTGCTGTTTCCGGATTTGATGGCAATGGCGACGAACGATGAGATGGATCTTGAATTGAGAAATTCCCGCAATAAATAAAGAGACGAACCAGAAAAACAAGTGTACGCCTCGCGCGATTGTATTAATGCGCGCCCACTGAAGAGAGGTCAACGCGATGTTGAGAAACCAAATCAGCATTGCGACTAGTAAGACCCTGCGCACAGTCACCAGGCCTTCATAGCGAAGATGTAGTCTCAGAGCGAGATATCGTTCAAAGCTTATTGCGCTAAGAGTCATAAATGACACACCGTAACAGATGTAAAAACCATTTGCGTAGAGAACCCTTACGGCGCAGTTGACATAGCCGTGGAGGTTTTCGTTCAATCGATAGGCGACGTAACTTGGTTGCACTATGACACTGACAAGAAAATCTGACAGAGCGAGGCAAGCTATCAACAAGCATGACGGAGCGGAACGGAGTGACGGACTCAGCACGATGGCAAGAAACACTAGTGAGTTTGCTGTCGCTGAGAACGGTGCAAAGATAGCGTTGATCACTCCAGTGATTAAATTGCTTTGGTAGCGATGCTGAACGTGTTGAAAGAAAGGATCTGGTAAGTGAAAACAAGTGTGAACTAGCTGGTTATTATCGCTGGAACCGTTAACAACCATTCTCGAGCATTTCTCCTTGAACTGCGATGAGTTTCGAATGAGAAGAACTTTTTCAGTTTTCTAAGCTGTTCGTTTACTTAATGTTTGCTAAAAAAGGACTCGCCATCACCTATGTAAATACATTTATCTTTAGCAGTTGATTGCCACAATTATTGACCGCAATCCAAATGGAACGACAACTTTAATTTTATGCGAAAGCAAAATTAATGGTAACATTAAAGGGAAATCCAAATTAAAAAAAAAAAAAAACGACAGGTTCCTCCCAAAGACGTTGATATATTGAGCATAGCCAAAGTCTAATTGTCAAAACCCAACGAAAATGTCTTTAACTTTTCTCACGATGCCAAGCGCCTGTGCTTAAATTATTTTAGTTTTATCGTGTAAATTGCTGTAAGTGGAACCTGTCACAAAGACGACACTGTCATCTTGACAGGTCCTATCCTCCGTGAGAAACAAGCAGGATTAAATTACATTTGCCCTGTCAGTTTGTGTAATCAGCTGACTGGACCATATCTTGCAAATTGCCTTTTTAATTCATTTTTGCGAGCGTTAGCTGCGTCTCTAATAGCCTGAATTTCAGCCGTCTCCTCCTCTCGCTAAGTCTCGGGAGAGAGACGTCTGAAGGCACTGGGCGATAATGCTGTCCGGTGACGTCACTACCCGAAAACCTGGTAGTGGTTCTGATTGGTTGCCGTGTTAATTTATTTGCCCGACGCGAATAATTTGAATAATTTTATTGCGAAACTTCGTGCGTGTAACCGAAGTTACGCGTAGTCGTGAACGGAACTCTTTAATAATTTCACACTCGTACGGTACTACATATAAACCAGAAAAATAGAAAAAATTAGTAATAGAAAATAATAGCTAACCAAAATAACAAACAAGAAAGAACGGATAATACGACGAAAGGTTTACCTTAACGGTGTCCTGACTCACGAGATTAAAAAACTTGCTGTTTCAAAACTTAAAACGTGGCGTAAAAAAAACGAAGACCTAGGTTCTATTTATTCTAAAAAGGCTTAACAAGTGATTACGTAACAACACGAAGTAACGAAAAAATGAGCATCCCTACAAACAATAAACGAACAATAACGAATACTAGCGAGTAATGAACTAGTGCTAAATACCAAAAATAAACGAACAGTTAATTAAAAGAAAACAAAGGAAAACAAACCAAAAAACCTAAATTTGAATGTTTCGCTGTAACATGCCGGCCTCGAAAGGCACTTGTCCTTGCCTTTCTATAACAAAGAAGCGAAATTAGGCAATCTTAAAACAATGTTCGGGCATTAGTTCTAGCAAGGGTACTTCATCCATCTGAACCTCTTTCTGTATTTGTCGTAGTGGTGATTTCAAACACTGGCCGCTTCTAGTAAACATAGTTTCCTGATATCTCTCGTCAAGATACATCTGGCCGTTCTAACCGTGGCTTGGCGGACATCCCCATTGCGGTCCGCCATAACTTCTTCCACAATACCCATTGGCCACTGTCCTCGTGGACTATGTTGATCAGTAATGAGGACTAGATCTCCCACTGCCAAATTTCTGTGAGGACGAAACCACTTCTGTCTTTCTTGCAGCGATAGCAAATATTCGTCTACCCATCTCCTCCAGAAGATATTACTTAGATATTGAGCTTGCCTCCAGCACCGTGTGTACTTATCTGCAGATGCAGTAGAGAAGTCTCCTGGGGCGAGACAGTGATTACGGTGAGACAACAGAAGATGGTTCGGAGTTAAGGGTTCCAGGTCCTTTGGATCTTCACTTAGTTTCGTGAGTGGACGGTCGTTCAGGATTTTTTCTACTTCCGTCATGATGGTGAGAAGTGTCTCGTCGTTCACGATCTGTGTTCCAAGTAGGGCGCGCAGAATTCTACGAACAGATCGAATCATCCTCTCCCAGGCGCCTCCTCGGTGACTGGCGTAAGGAGGATTAAAATACCATTGGACATCGCGTCTGCGCATGCTCTCGGTGATGCGTGACTGATTCCACGTCTCAAGTGCTCTTTTTACTTCACATTCTGCTCCTCTAAAGTTAGTGCCGTTGTCACTGTAGACTTCAGACGGGGCTCCACGTCTGCTCACAAATCTGGTAAACGCCAACAAAAAGGAATCGGTGGACAAATCCTGCGACACTTCAATATGGATTGCTCTCATGGTTAGACAGGTAAAGATACATCCATATCTTTTCACTCGGCTTCTCTTCAACTTGACAGGTATAGGGCCAAAATAGTCGATGCCGACCGACGTAAAGGGGGGATCTTTTGGCGTAATGCGTGCTATAGGTAGCGGGGCCATGATTTGTTTTTCAGGCTTTGCGTTCCACCTTCTGCACTTGATGCACTTGCTGATAACTCGTCTTACAGCCGTGCCTCCTTTCAAGATCCAGAACTTCTTTCTTATGGCAGCTAACACTTGAGTTGCGCCAACATGACCCACTTGATGATAATGGTGGATAATTAAATCGGTTACGTGATGCTTGCTTGGAAGGACAATTGGGTGTTTTGAAGCATAAGCAACTGCGTCCGCGTTTCCAAGACGGCCGCCAACCCTAATTGTTCCGTTGACAACAACTGGGTTGAGCTTGCGCAGTGGGCTGCTGTACGAGTGTGAAATTATTAAAGAGTTCCGTTAAGTACTATGTAACCGAAGTTACGCGTAGTCGTGAACGGAACTCTTTAATAATTTCACACTCGTACGGTACTACATATAAACCAGAAAAATAGAAAAAATTAGTAATAGAAAATAATAGCTAACCAAAATAACAAACAAGAAAAAACGGATAGTACGAAGAAAGGTTTACCTTAACGGTGTCCTGACTCACGAGATTAAAAAACTTGCTGTTTCAAAACTTAAAACGTGGCGTAAAAAAACGAAGACCTAGGTTCTATTTATTCTAAAAAGGCTTCACAAGTGATTACGTAACAACACGAAGTAACGAAAAAATGAGCATTCCTACAAACAATAAACGAACAATAACGAATACTAGCGAGTAATGAACTAGTGCTAAATACCAAAAATAAACGAACAGTTAATTAAAAGAAAACAAAGGAAAACAAACCAAAAAACCTAAATTTGAATGTTTCGCTGTAACAGTGCGTTCACTGAAGATGGCAGAAGAAAATCGCGAGCTAACGCCACAAGAGTTAAAGCCGTTTCTGATGAATGCTCGACATTTGGGGTTCAAAACCTCAATCCGCAACAGGAAAAGGCAGTTGCAGAATTTCTTAGAGGAAGCGATGTATTCGTAAACTTGCCTACGGGATATGGGAAGTCCGTGATATATCATAGTCATCATATGGCTCCACTCGTTAGTAGCGATTGAACTTTCAAAGCAGCACAGCCATTTTTCAAACGAAAGTATAGTCGTATGCAAAATTTACCTGAAAAAAAGTCTGAAAACTTGCAGCAGTTCACTCGTAAAAATTGTCATTTTACTTTTGATATGTACGGCTAGCACACTAAATACAATGGCATTAAACACTCCTTGAAATCCATAAATGAAGACGTTTGTTGGGTTTTTCAACGGCCATTCTCATGCATGAATGACCCCGGGAGCAAGCAAATCTGCACGCGAGCAAACAAATTATTCTGCACGTATTTTCTTGGGGCTACGGGCTGAACATATACTGAAACCTATGAAACTGATACCCTATTACCACAAAATTATAAGTTTCATTAGAAGTTTTGTTCAGTCGGTAGCCCCACGAATAATTTAGCTCGCCGCGTTGTAGATTTGCTTTCTATCGGGGTCATTCATGCATGCGAATGGCCGTTGAGAAACCCAATCCGCCCGTCTTCAGTTACAAATTTCAAGGAATATTTAATTCCAGTGTATTCATGGTGAGCTAACCGAGCATACTGAAAGTAAAATGATAATTTTTACGAGTGGACCGCTGCAAAGTTTAAGCCTTTTAATTTTTTTTTTTAAATTTGCATACGGTCGATAAGGAGGCGGAGATGATTGACGTCACCAAAACTTAACGGTTTTGTCTAGACTTGTTTTTGCGCTGAAAGTCGCGTGTGAAATTTCATAAATTACCACATTTCACTCGTGACGTCACCGGACAGCATTATCGCCCAGTGCTTTCAGACGTCTCTCTCCCGAGACTTAGCGAGAGGAGGAGACGGCTGAAATTCAGGCTACGTCTCTAAAAGCAAAACAATAACGAATGCTGGCCAAATGATCCCGATTTTTTTAAAGTACATTGATTTTAAATGAGTCTCGACACCAGTAGCCATAAGGCCTTTACACGTGTTGTTTGTCGGCAGTGTTTTTTTTTTTTTTTACAAACTTGGTTTCATAGCTCAAGTATTCCGTACCTCGATGCCCTTGCTTAAGGCGGCTATCAACACGTTCTAACTATAATTCTTTGGATGGGTTCAGAGCAAAGTATTTCTAAAATTAAAACTACTCGTGTAGCATATCTCATCGATTTAATGAGACTACAACATTCCAAAATGGCAGTCTCGATATAGGCCAAAACGAGGCGGAAATAACTATTAAGGGCTCGAACTGAAACCCGTACATTACAGTTCATATCACCAGTTCGTTGACGCTGCAACAAACAAATAGAAATAACTGCCCAATCATTGGTTAACTAGGCTTTGGATATTTTCTTGACATAAAGCCCGGCCCGGCCAAACGATCGCAACATTTCATAACATATCGCCGATGTTGGGTGCAACACGTTGCGTGCGTTTGGCTACCCTGTAGTGACGTGCTGCGACATGCTGGCTGTTGTTGGTTCAAACATATAACATTTGTGGATGTTGCATGATGTTGTAGTCGTTTGGCCAGGTTCGTGAAACAATGTTGCGCCCAGGTATGCGCACTAGTTCGATTTTCAGCTCGCAACATGTCGCAACACCTTACAACAGGGTGGTCAAACACGTGCAACATGTTGCGCCCAACAATGTTGCAATCTGTTGAGTTTAAATTTTGCGATCGTTTGGCCGGAGCTTGCAAATGTTGGGCCAACATTGTTGGGATATGTTGCGTTGAGATGTTGCTATCGTTTGGCCGGGGTTTAACAGATTGCAGAAACGAGCTAGTAGTCCTGTACCTCTTCCAGGCCTGTATTTTGATTCGTTCTCTTATCCTGTAGCTCCTATTGTTTCAAGCGCTGGGGACATTGCTTAATTCATTTATCTATTGTTTGCTGAGCCAATCACAAGCTCTGTTTGGAAAGCTGCAGGCTTCCTCGCAGACACAGCTAACTCCTCGAGCATTTGACACCTTTCTGCGCATGTGCAGCAGTTTGATTTCTTATCCGACGGAACAGTTTTCAAAGTTGATTTTGTGACAAAGATTCGTTTGCATTATATAACCTTGTGAGATGCGTGAAAATAGTACATGTAATTCTGATATTGAAGAACTCTAGTCATCCATGATAGATTTAAACGGTACATTTTGTGTTTCGAGTTGAATACCATTGAGAAATACGCTGCCCTAGAGAGGAGGCTTTCAAAGGGGCTTAGAGACGAAAGCTATTTTCGCCCCGTAGCCGTCTTGTTTCGCAAAAAAAATATATGAAGAAAAGATGGAACGACGAACATCGGAAAATTATGTAGCTGCAGATGTGGATGCAAGTTGGAAGAAAGTGAAGGATATTTGCTTGTATTCAAGAGTTACGACACAACATACATATCCTTTACAAGCAAAAGGTCAAAAGCCGGCAGATAAAAGTAAAATTTTTCGAAAGGCAGGTGAAACCTTAAACTGACCCGCGGCGAATTCGTGGCGCGTTTAATAGTAATGCTATTGGTTAAAAAAGAATATGGTGTCAATCAACACCAGTAGCCATAAGGGGTTTAAGCACGTGTTGGTTGCCAGAGACACCTGAAATTTTGAAAACAAAACTAGGCTTGATTCTAGAATACCCCGCCACTAATTTGCATATGACTAAACTCTTCTTATTTCTGTTTTCCTCGTTCTAAAGCGTTCAGAGGATATGCAAATAAGTGGCGGGGTATTCTAGAATCGCTCCCAAAACTAAACTACTTGAAAACAAAAGATATTGGCAAAGTACAGTTGAAAAAGAGACGATCCTTGGAGTTGGTGGCACCTCTTTCCTCAAATATATATATTTTTAACTACTGTCCCCTTCATGCCATGTAGCACAAAGGGCCGCAACATCATCTTTCCACCTCAATGTAATTCAAAATATCTCTGCAACTTGCCTGAAAAATGTTTTCTCCAAGAGATATACTCGCTGTGATGGTGAAAGCAAGAGGGAATAATTAAGAATGTGAGCAGTCTTTTATATACTGGAGGACAGATGACATGAACATGATTGGCTGTTGTATCACATGAATGACAGACCACCATCGGATCAACAAATATGTGCCTTGACTACAATACGTAAATTTATCGACATAAATAACATCATACCTTGGCTTCATGTTTGTTTGTTTTCAAATGTTTTCTGGCTACCCTAAAATACAAAGCTGGGGGTGTTTTCTAAACTGCCCGCTAAACTGCTTCGTTCTCGTGACGTATTAGTGTGGACCGAAGGCCTAACTGGAGAATCGGAATAAAGTTCCCTTTTCAAATTCCTTCAGCGTAGTGTGGCTGGACCTAAAACGATATTTCATGTTGGAAGGTTATTAAAGTAGCCAAGGATGCAATGGAGAACAGTGTAGCTTACAGAGTTTGCTGTAATATATGGCTTTTGAACTCGGTTCAAAGTTCAAGAGATTTTACTTCCAGTGCTAAATCGAGACCGGGGCAGTTTGTTTGTTCAGGTATTGAAAGGTCTTTGGAAAAATAACATTAAAAAAAGAAGAAGAAGAAGAAGAAGAAGAAGAAGAAGAAGAAGAAAAAGAAGAAGGAGAAGGAGAAGAAGAAGAAGAAGAAGAAGAAGAAGAAGAAGAAGAAGAAGAAGAAGAAGAAGAAGAAGAAGAAGAAGTTTCATGCTTAATTTTCCTTCTTAGTAAGATTTTTGGTAGTTTGATCTTGAAGAAATACTTTTAACATAAATTGTTTATTTAACACTGTATTCCCTCTGATTAATTTAGTTACTTTGGGGCACCTACTCGATTAGTTTTATAAGCTTTTTAGGTGTCCCAAACTCCGCACAATCAACCTTGTACTAAAACCGTTTGTTTTCTTTTTATCCCTTTTTCTTTTTTCCTTTAACACTATATTTCTTAATCGCAATTGTAAATATTTTATTTGTACTATTTATCATCTTCTACATGTAATTTGTATTATATTTATATGTATTCTACCTTTTTTGTATTAGATCACCAGCCGCTGTTCGGGAAAGGAGCCTGCGCTCCTGCCCCGAACCCTTCTCGGGGAGGGTAAATCAGACACGAGAGAGCGGCGGAAATCGAGCCTACCCTTTCATGGGCTATATAGGTAAGTGCGGCTCCCAAGGGTATGGGTTTTGGTCAAAATAGGGAATGGTTTGTGCACGCTGGTTTTGAATTAAGAATGATTTTAAGAAGAAGTTAGCTTTTCATCACTATCGACAAGGCCATCATCAAAAATCCTTCACACCCCAAAGAATTTTTTAAGAGTGCTCCCCCGGGTAACAATCAACCAATAAATTGAACCAACAATTGCAAGGACAGAGCACAACAAATCTTTATATCCTAGTGAAAACCTGTCCCCAGGTTCTGCCATGCTTCTAATCAGCATTTACAATGAGAACTTCTTGACTTATGTGGGCCGTCATCTAAAAATATGCATATTCAGAAACAATTTAATTTTATATGTGACTCAAAGGCACAGTCAAAACTAGAACCAGGGATTATCTGTGCACTCTTTCTCTAGGGTTCTCATGAAACTGTGTTCGCTTTTTTGAAACGAGCCTAGGTACAAGGTTGGATTCTGTATTCAGCATCTTATTCTGCTAGGAGCTGATGGGAAGTTCAAAGACCGCTGACCGACAACACGCGGGCTGTCGGGGCGTAACCAGCCGTTGTGTTTGACGTAAGGTTGACGTACTTCACAGATTATGTAGGACTTCTTTTTATTCGCTGTTGACGTCAGTATCATTAATCTCCAACTGTTACTAAATTCTACGAGTTGTTCCATTTTTTTCGTGAACGATTTGCTCGAAGTCATGCATGTGTTACAAAAAAAGAAAAAACATAAAGTGTTTACTTTCTTGCTTGCTTAACAACCGCTCGCCTTATTATGCCTCAATTGGGGTTGCCTTTCGATCAAGGGACATATGCCGACTTTTATTTGTTCCATTAATTACAGTAACAATAACAGAATTTTGAATAATTAACCTTGTGACGTCAATTATACAACACCCTGAAGGTAGAAATATTTATAGTTAACTGAAAAGCTTTCAAAGGAACGAACAACAAGTTGCTCTGAGGCAGTTCCTTTAGACATGGACAAAAATAAGAACGGCAATGCTGAAAATCCCAGAGTCGTTTACATTTATGACCGAAGGGATTCCAAATGGTTGAACCAGCCTCGAAGTGGCACGTTACATTATCGAGATGGCGAAGAAAAGGCGTCAGATTTTCACTGCGAAGCAATGGGAAAAAGATGCTTCCTCCAACAACCACAGAAATTGTGAATTATGATGAGCAGGAAGGTGGAATTGAGCCAAGCCTTGCTCCATCGATGCATGATTCTGATACCAATAGAAGATCGTCCAGCAGACAGTTCTACAGGGATCTTATCGACTCTCAGGAGCTAGAAAATGCCTTCAATCATCGCAGCCGGCGGCGTTTTACACCACTTATCAAGCAACGACAGGAACCGTTTCAAGGCAATGAAAACTGCTGTCAGAAATATCCCTACATCCCTTCTCCATCTTCGCAGATACGCAACCATTACAAAGAATATTCAAGACATCACAGAAGTGGCCAGCTAGGATACTATACTCCCAATCTGAGTACAGTTCCAATTCGGCCTTGCACAACCACTTTGCCATTTATTACTCCGCAAAATATTAGTAAAGAGAAGTTCAATTCAACGGGGCGCTGCCGCTACAGTTACCAGCAAAACAGTCTTAGTACAAGCATTGCACGGAGCCAGGACGACTCTTCCATGAGGTATGACAACTTTAGTAACCCGAAGCAGCGATATGGAACCTTGATGCCACGGAATTGGAATAGTAGGAATTCCTCCGACCATAACGCAACTGAACTTTCCAGCACCAAAATCTGGCCAGCTATGTACAACGTGAATCAACACAGCCAACCTTGGACGAATCAAGCACCAAGACCAGTAAATGTGGCGGGACGTCTGAAGTGTTCACCTGACAAAAAGGAATCTGATTTGGTGGCGAACGTACGTAAGACAGAATCATCAGGTAAAGAACAGATCGCAACCATTGCATCACAATACCAAATAAGCTGTAGCTTGCCACCAATTGAAGTTGCTTTTGATTCAGTTGTGGATTACTCGGACAGAACCGGGCCTGAGGTAAAGCTGCCTACAAGACCCCGAAAGTCCTCAAACAGGCGGGAACCTTCCCCAACTCTAGAAGAGATATTCAAAGCCGCAGAGTTTGCAAATGTGAGGCCCAGACAATCAAGGCTTCACAGAACCTCCGGCAGCCAAGAAGGTTGTATTGGTGGACGAAAGAAAGTTTCATATCAGAGTACACGTATGGTAGAAGAACCTGTTGCACCATTAACGGATCACCACAGTGAACAGTTCTCCGATGAAAACCATAGTTCTCGACAGTCCATGAGAAGGACTATAGAGAGTAACGAGCCTGAGGAAAAAACTAAGGTCAAAATCAACGGATCCAGACTTTCTCCTCATGACCTAAGAGTAGACCTTGGAAAAACCACAAAACCTTCAGTAACCATGAAAGTCTCTTGGGGAATTCAGAACTGCAGATTGGAGGTGAGATTAATTCTTTGTTATTTATACATCGTGTCATGTCTATGCCTTGTGGTGTCATTTCATTTTACGTAGCAACTTTTCACATCACGTTCTGACAGGTCATGTCAACTCGTGTCATGTCTTCAATTCATTTTTATTGATCGACCACAAAAGTTTGATTCAAATATTAGCCTCGCGTACCACATTTTCAGTAGCATCACGTGTAACTTTCGTGCTATTCTGCCCTAAGAGGCCCACTGGGACATTTGATATTTTCGCGCGCGTCAGGCTATTATGCTAATAAGACTAGTAGTTTTTAAATTCGTTCGCAACGGTCGAACAAACGTTTTTTCTATCCTCGAGTTATTAGAGCTAGTTGTCGTTATTATTGTAAGTTCACTCGCGATCATCGTCGTCTAGAGGCCTATCAGCCATTGCGGGAAAAAGCTGTAAGTCTGTGTTTTCATAGCTACTTCCTTCTGTCTCCGTTGTAAATAATTGTTTATTTTGTTCTATTTTCAGTCAAACTCGTTGTTGTGAATAAACTTAACGTTCACGTGTTTTAAACGATGTTTGAAGACCGCTACGAATTTGCCTCGTGTTACGACGATAACATCACGCGCATAACGCGTATCACGCGCAAAACGCATATCACGCGCATAACGCGTATCACGCGCATAACGCGTATCACGCGCATAACGCGTATCACGCGCATCATGCGGATCACGAGCATTATGGGTATCATGCTCGTAACGAATATGACGAGCATCACGCATGTTACTCACATCACGCACATCATACGCATCACGCGCAGAGGGATTCTACAGAAATGTTAGAATGTTCTCCACTTTGTTTTCTTTTGAACTGCTTTTGCTTTACTGGTCAATTTTATTTAATAAGTGATTACCAAATCAGTCTTACTAAACAGACGTAGGGAATGTAATAATTTCACGCACGATCAGAGCTCTATACTTAGAAGTCTACTCTACATAATTCTTCGACGAAGTAATCTCCGTCGCTGCGGTTACAAGGGTCGTTACGCAGCGCTTCTCTCCGCGATCGATGAAAAACGTCACGTGACGACCCTAATAACCGTTGCAAAGGAGACTATGAAAGTACCAATTCAAACGCATCCTCGTGATCATTCAAGGCGGGCGGGGTAAGCTCGATACTTTCTCCGGTGAGTTTTCTTAGGGAAACGATTTACTGAACATCTTGTTACTTTTGAAGATAGGTTGGATCTTTCTGAACAAAACAGGGAGACTGTCATTTCTCGTACGTGTCTTCGTGAAATACCGTCACGGTTATATAGGAGTTTCTACCATTAGCGCGGGTGTTTCAACGTCATGTTCAGCAAGAAATTATTTGTTTTGTATAAGATGGGGTCACAACATTTTGGATTCTATTCTTTTGTTGTAGGAAGTAAAGAAACCGCAAATCGTTTATTTTATGATCTTGGCCACGAATCGTCAGCAAATGAACATCATTGGCGAGATATGTCCAGGATTGAACGCTAATGAGATTCAAATTAAAAAAAAAGTGTCCTCATTGGTAAAAAGTCACCAAAACACACACAATTCTGTCAAGTAATATGAAATAACCCTGCCAAATATGAAGTGCTAATTAAACAATACTTGCGTTCAATCCTGGACATAAGTGGTACTGGAAGATTGATCAGCCTTAACGCTTCCGAAAGTGACCTTTATGATCTTTTATGATCATCTTTTTTTCGCTAGCCAAAGATGAAGACACCGTCATTCTGGACGAATTTTTTTGGCAGCCAAAGGTCTGGTAGAAGAAAGGCCGTCTGCTGTGAAATTGAGAAAACCATGAACACTCTCAAAGTAAATGGCGCTCGGATGTCGCTATGCCATATGAGACGGGAGCTTGGAGGTCACAATGAATTCGGAACATTGGAGGAAGATATTGAAGAAGAAGTTTGTAAGCCTCGTGGTAAGTGTTTAATTCAGGAGTAACAATTTTAATGGTAGTTACAGAAGAGACCGTTTCCATATTGTTACGAAAACTAATTGCGTGACTTGGAACATTCGCGAATATGCTAATTTACTCTCGAATCTTCTCGCATATTTATTAGTTTCGTGTCACGGTGACTTAGCAATTTATTTTAGGGTGCGTTTCTTTAAGAAAATCCAAGATTGGATTCTTAAATTCGAAGGAATCCAAAAATAGATTTTGCGTTTCTTGACTAGACAGATCAATCCAAGATCTTTCAGATCATGGAGCATTAAGGAACCGAAGAATCCACTTCCAGAGTGGATTTTTCGATTTCTTTGACGCACCATGATCCGCGAGATCTTGATTGATATGTCTAGTAAAGAAACGCAAAATCGATTTTTTTGCCCGGGGAGGGGGGGGGGGGGGGTACTTCCTTATAAGGGCTTAATGGGGACGTGCGGCCAGCCAGGGTATGATTTTCGGGATTTTTATCAATTTTTGTCTTAAACGGGATATCTTTTCTTGGGCGATAAACAGAAAATTTTTTACAAGCTCTTGTGAATTGTTATTGCCTTCCGTGGACTTTGACATTAATACGAGGCACCTTAAATTTCGATCGATTACACAACAAGAAAGCCACACAATTTGTAACCGCAACTTTTAATCTATGTCTTAAACAGGGTATCAAAATCGGAATTCTGTCTTAAACAGGGTAGGAAAATCAGCGATATTTGTCTTAAACAGGGTCAGGGTATGAGGGGCCGGGCCGCACCTCCCCACCCAGGGATATTTCGAGTTACCCCCCCAGGATTTTTGGATTCTTCGGATTTAAAAATCCATTTGGAACGCACCCTAGTCGTTTCGTTGCTGCTGTAAATAGCTTTACATTGTAATGTCACTTTATTTAGTAGAGCCGGAAAGTTCTGGAACCTTGTGCTGTAAATTATATAATATATGTATCCTTTACCTTATGCAATAACGTAAGTGCAAAGTAAGTGTGAAGTATGCGGGCAATCTATAAATAAAGCTGAAAACACTAAGGATAGGCCGCACCTTTTAACTCAAAATGTTCGTAAAAAATCGGAGATGCGGCTTTTCTACGAAAACAAATTAAAACTTTCGGATCAATATCAGTATCTGGGCAACTGCGCACCTACCCCTCCCGTAACCCAACATGTTATGACAAGTTAATAAGTTAGTGTTACTGTTGAGTTAGGGGAAGGGTGGGTGCGCAGTTGCCTAGATACTGATATTGATCTAAACTTTCTTAAGTATACCACAGTTCACAATGATAACTGCTTTTGCACATTTGGTGGCAGCTAAAAGTTCCGATTTTTTTCCATAAGCATAAGCTTACATTTCTTACTGTTAAATGGCATAAACCTTGTTCTTGGTTTAAGTTTGCCTTTCTTGAGCAGCTAAAGGTCACTCGCTACGGAATCTCACAGAGTTGTGAACTGGAGTGTCACCGAAAACTCTTGCATGCTGTGAGCATGCTGTATCTTGTACTGCGAGGTACTGGGTCTGCAATCAACTGAAAGTTCGATTCTCCTGTCCAGTACTCCACCTTCCGATCAATTGCCTGGCTACTAAGCCACGAACGACCTATTGAACGAACGATCCTTGTGGTTGTATTCAAAATTCGATAGGAATATAAGGAATATAATAATACTGATGAAAATTAACTACCATAGAAAGATCAAATGGTCGATAAACATGCTGTTTATATACAGCTAAGTTTATATTATTAATAATGGTGTGAAGTACTCTCTGTTAATGGTGAATTTACGCAGCTTTTGTTTCAATGGACCATTTTACAATTGTCCACTTAGTGACCTACCTTTTGAATGGCAGCAAGGCTAGAGGTGACCTTATTTTGATACAGACCTTGCTACTTTTGTTGAGTAAATCAAGTTGTTCTTATGCTAACTAGTAAGCATTTACATAAGAAAAGCAGAGAGGTCTGTATCAAAACAAGGTCACCTCCAGCTTCGCTTGCATTCATGGCCAGGTAACTGAACACACAACGGTTAATTATTCTTATTTGCATTACAATGTAATCCAACGTGGATGCGAGGCATTTTCGGGCTAACACTACAAAATAGCCCAAAATTGCCTCGCATGCATGCTAGATTTTATTGTAATGCAAATAAGCAAAGTTAACCGTGAAAAGGGCTATTGGCCTCCTAGGCAATAATTTTTTTGGTTTGATTCAAGGAACAACTGTGAAAACTGAATCCTCGGATGTTGGACTTTTTTCAATTTTTTCAATGTTACCTAACAAGTCGCTAATCTGCCAGTGCCACGTATCCGCAGGTGTTCAATTAATCAAAGGTCATCGAGTTTTTGAAACGAATCGCTCGACAGTTTCTCGACTTTCTCCTAAATTGTCAGTAGCATCGTTTTCAAAGTGCAAAATTGGACATTCCATCGCAAGTAAGCAGAATACGTGAATACAGTATGAAGGTGTTTTAGAAATTCAACACTAAACTATTGTAATGGAATCTCGAATAAATTTGTGAGTAGCTTTCTCAATTATGAATGGAACCCATTGTCTTTTATCTTATTTAACTGTTTGTTTGTTTTTCATTTAGGTATAGCCTCACAAGGCTACCAGACGTGGAAAAAGAAGCGAAGGCGGACAACGCGTGCAATACGTAAATTCATCGCGGACTTCTCTAATTAGAGCGTGCTTGTTCAAAGGATTGATAACGCTGTCCAAAAGTTTAGGGTGGGTGTGCTGGGGTCCCATTTTCTCACCATCAGTAAATGTACAGGTCTCATATCTTAACTATCAGATCTTGTATATCATGGCTTGATTGGTTCGCCGCGGCAGTCACCTGGCAGTTATCCGTTTCGTAAACGATCGATGCCATTTTCGCGACACTTAGAAAATTTTAATTCTCCACAAATGTTTCTCCACTAAATTAGAGAAAAAGGAAATATGCAAGTATCCACCCAATATCGAACCCGGAACTTCTGTTTCCTAACATCCCTCTTATACCACTACCCTACCAGATTGATCAACCTAATTTCCGCAAAATTTAGTTATAAAACGTGAATATGTTTAATATTAATGACAGAGTTGCCCCAACCGGCAACCAACAAATAAAAGCTAACCGCAAGCAAACCAGTGTGAACAATTAAGCATTTGGTGAGTGCGTTTTACTCAATCAACAAATTATAACCAGTTTCTTTCTTGTCCAGGCCTAAACTAAAGCAGATATGATATCGTCCATTCTGAAAAGCTGGGTTGCCAATTATGGCATCGACCGTTTACGAAACGGGGAGTAGCTTCGCCGCGCGCCTTTTTGTCAAGGAATCCGTGCGGGATCACGTGGTGTCCAAATAGTTTTAAATTTTAGAATTACTCTTCCAGTTATTTCTTAAACTGCACCCTACTTAGTCCAGGTACTATTACTAACCTTTAAACTTGACCAATTCTCAGCTATCAGTTAGCATTCTCATCCATATACCCCTTTTCGCCTCTCCTATCCGGCGAGGCCTTGGCAGGAGAATAAATTGGGCCTTTCGATTCTCGTTCCAGGGCGCAACGGCTAAGTGAAGCGAAAAGGGCTGTGGGAACAAGAATGTCAGTTGAGCTCCATCCAGACCGTCCATCCACCTGGTCAAAGAAATAAAGAATTACTAAAGCCATTGGTAATAGTATATTAGGATCAGGTCACATATCCAGTGCAAAGCGTTATCCAACCTTTGCGGATTTAATTGCAGTAATACATTATTATTATTATTATTATCATTATTATTATTATTATTATTATTATTATATTATTATTATTATTATTATTATTATTATTATTATTCAAATTCCATACACTGTACGAATTCTGATTTTCTGATTGGTTGATTTGTATCACGTGACACTGGATTATGACGAAACAACCGCCTTGACGTCATAATCGTGGTGTAATAGCCGTGGTGTAAATTCAATACACCACTGTCATTACACCATGGCTTCGGCTGACTCAAAGTTTGACGACTTTTGTTTGCAGTGTATTCAATTAGAATAATGAAAATATTAACGCACTCATTGCTCGTGAATTATCGGGATTTACCTGCTCTCGTTCACTAACAATGACTGAAATTTTCATACCGCACGAGGCCGCCGGTGCGGTATTGCAATTTCTCGTTCATTGTTAGTGAACTTGTGCAGGTAAATCCCGATAATTCACTCGCTGAGTGCGTTAACCTGTAATTAACCTCTCACAGACCGGGCTTTTAGCGGGGGTGGGGGGGGGGGGGGGGGAGCAAGGATGTGACTGGAGTGGAAGAAGAGGTGATTTCTTCTTTCCCCTGCAGTTTTTCGGCAGACTACGAGCTACGATACGAAACCTGAGAGGATTGGAAGGCTGTTACGGACAGATTTCCTTTGTTGGTATCATGTAGAACATCTCATGTCATTTGCAAACAGGCGCTATCTTAGATCTGTTTATTTGTCATACCTTTATTTGGCGGCTTTTTCTTTGATCTGTTGACATAGACTATTTTAGTGTGTATATGAATGTTGTGCCGCGTAGCACTGGGAACACAAATGGTGGAAAAGAGAATTAACTCTGAAGTGTACATTAAGTGCTACTTAAACCCATGAATAACCCATTGGGCGTTAGCCCTAATAAAGGGAAACAGGGAACCACACGAGGCAAAGAAAAAATCTTTTGACCTCGGTGGGAATCGAACCCACGACCTCCGGATTAGATCTACCGTTACTCTGCCGACTGAGCTACAAGGTCGCACAGAGAAAGTCGGAGAATCGTCCCCGACTTTCTCTGTGCGACCTTGTAGCTCAGTCGGCAGAGTAACGGTAGGTTAAATAGGTTGACAACATCCATTATGCCCAACATAAAAGAAACATGCAGTGGATCTAATCTGGCAGATCTAATCCGGCAGAGTAACGGTAGATCTAATCCGGAGGTCGTGGGTTCGATTCCCACCGAGGTCAAAAGATTTTTTCTTTGCCTCGTGTGGTTTCCTGTTTCCCTTTACTAGGGCTAACGCCCATGGGTTATTCATGGGTTTAAGTAGCACTATAATTTACACTTCAGAGTTAATTCTCTGGTTCCACTATTTGTGTTCCCAGTGCTACGCGGCACAACATTCATATGTACCCTTACTTTCTCTTCGCCGCGATTCACCATCTAAAATCGTCCCCGACTTTCTCTGTGCGACCTTGTAGCTCAGTCGGCAGAGTAACGGTAGATCTATTCCGGAGGTCGTGGGTTCGATTCCCACCGAGGTAAAAAGATTTTTTCTTTGCCTCGTGTGGTTCCCTGTTTCCCTTTACTAGGGCTAACGCCCAATGGGTTATTCATGGGTTTAAGTAGCACTTTAATTTACACTTCAGAGTTAATTCTCTGTTTCACTATTTTAGTGTGTAGTTCCGATCCCTTCTCAACCCCCACTCCTTCCCCTTCCCTACCTCCGGTCTGAATGGGGTTAAAAAATATATCCCGCATTTACAGAACACAAAAGTCGGTCGGTTCCGGTGTTGTAAATTGTTGTATGTATTCCACATTGATTCTTCTTTCTCAATTGTTACAACTGGGCCTTAATTGCAGGCCCATTCTCCGCTCCCAGAGCCCACGATCCTTCTGGCTTGCGGCAGGAATCGAGAGCTCTGGGAGCAACCATTTCAGGCATGCCCATAGATGCAGACTGCGTGAAACCGGATGGGCCGAATTCGGTTATTTCCTTTGTTATTTCAAATGGTTGCTCCCAGAGCTCTCGTTTTCCGACCGCTGGTCAAGAGGAACGAGGCTCTGGGAACGAGATTGTTGCAGGCGTTGCATACGGCGGCTGCGCACGCAGTATGAAGGACAGTCAAAACTTAGCTGTCTTAACGACAGGGTTCGCACGGCTCCTGGAAATCCTGAAAAGTCCTGAAATTTTATTAGGGCATTTTCCAGGACTGGAAAGTCCTGGAAAAAGGCCACTGGTCCTGGAAAGTTTTGGAAATCTGTTAAACTCAACTAAAATATATGAAGTGTATGGAAGGCATTAAGGAGAATTAACATTGAGATCTTGGGAGTGTAGGAGTTAATGTGAATTTAAGGGCCCTTGAAAAATCATTCTGAGTCCTGGAAAAGTCCTGAAAATTTGTTTTTGAAAAAGGGTACGAACCCTGTAACGAAACGACACTATTAAAGCCTTTTTTGACGAAGATAATAAATATTAAAACAGTGCTAAGTTGTTTTGGTCTCTTCTAATTGGTAACTTGAGTATTCCGGATTTAATTTGACGAGAAACAACATATTTTGTTCAAAATTAGTCAGCTATTACCCTACCTGAAGACACTCGACAAACTGCGAGTTGCCATACCGAGCTATGCCGGACGCCAGCAACCTTTTATTGGCGGTAACTTGCAAGCTTGGAGACACAAAATATTTCATATTTTCTCTTTTTGCGATCTGATATGGTTTTGAGAATTGTAAATCTGTTTCGTTAATATTTAATGCCATCTCCATTAAGAAAAGCTGCCTGATTCCAATGTTATTCCTGTTGACTTACACTGACGTCAGGACAGTGACGTTTTTCCCGCTTGCTGAATCTTGATTGGTCAATTCAAATTTCAGGCCCACAATGCCGTATGCAAGGTGATAGTGTTCCGGTGAACTATAATCCAATTCACAGTACGTGGACGCGTGCATTTTCATAATTAACAAGGACATTACATCGCACGTGCTTTCATAATTTACTTGGAAATTACCTCGCAGGTATTTTGTTATTAAACTACTGGGAAATTACGTCGCATATAGTTTCATAAATTCCTACGAAATTACCACGCATACATTTTCATAATTTGGAAAATAACTCGTATTGATTTTCATAATTTACTGGACATAATAGTAAGCATAATTTAATGGGAAATTACTTCGCATGCATTTTCATTATTTCTTGAGACAGACATTTTCGTTCTAGTTAATGCACAATCAAATTGATCTCATAATTTGCCATGGAGTGATCATTTTCATGGATTTTGGATCCTTCTTAACTTAAAGGGGCTCCGTCACGGCATCTTGAGTTATTTTGAACATCGAAAAAAATAACCGTTAAATTGAAGGAAACCTAAAAATAACACTTTGTAAAGATAGAAAAACATCAAAGAGACGATAATAAACCATAAAGGAACAAGGATGGTTAAGGATGGAGAAGATTGACGCGGATTGCAAACAACGAATTTGAAAAGTTTTGCTAAGCTTTTCAAACGTGACTGAGCCCCTTTAATGCCTTAGGATAAAAACTTAGGAAGTTGATTGCTTAGTTTATCTAATTTGACCCCTTTCACATATTTCTCTAAATATGTCGAAACTAAGCTCTCTGCACACCATGTGTGCCTGTGTTGTGTACTACTCCAAGGTAAAGTGGGGTGTTGCATCTCGAGTAAGCCAAAGCAGTAAAAGATTCATTAAAATGGCAAACTGCTACAAGGTGACCAAGATATGCATGGGATGGGTGGGCCGGGTGGAATTTGTTCAATTTGTCTCGAAATAGTTACCTTTCTTTGTAATACTGGGGCTTGAAAATAGAAGGGCCTGCACACTTTTTTTAATGCAATTGTAAATCTTGGCTTAAGAGACTAATTAGTTCATCTGTAGTTGAGTCATAATATTTAGGACACATTGCGCAACCGAGCTCAATAAAGAATCATTAATTATTGTCATCATGTTCATTGTGTGAAGTTTGTTTGTCTTTCCTTACTCCTCTTTGCATCAACATTTCTGTCCTGAACGTTTGTGTTTGTGTCGTTACTGTTGAAAACAGCCTCTTAGCTGGTGATCTTCTAAATTCTCATCAACTGTAGGCTTGAAAATGCGTTGTATGGAGAATTTGCTCCTTGAGCACTTCTATCTTCCTAATCAAGATTACCAAAGCCCGCGCGTTTTTTTGTCATTGGTGACCGAGGTTGCGACGCTCCGCACGTAAAGAGAAACTCTTTGTGATACACAAAACAATCGCAGGCTCTGGGAAAAAGATTGACCCTCCCGTCAACCCACGAAGAGTGTTTAAAAGCTGAAGCGAAGGACGCACATCTTTATCAACGCTGGATTTTCACGGACACTCGCGTGACATCTCAAGTAAAGCTCTTGCAATGTTTTATTGTCACCATTGTTCGATTCTCACTCAGCCTCCGTGGTCAGAAAAAGCATGTTTAACATATCAGTCATAAGTCTTTGTCGCAATCCAGGTAAAGGCGGCCTCTGGGGTTACCATGGAAACCGAGTTAAGACAAATTCATCAAAGAATTACTGTTCGTTTCCGACACGATATCGATGTAATATTCCAACTCGGTTGCTGTAGCATACTTCGGTTTTCTGTATCCATTTTGGCGTGAAAACCTTTCAGGAGACATGGTAGGTCGAAAAGCATCGCACAAAACACGATATTGCTGCCAAGGAGGAATCATATCTTTGTCAGTTCGCTTCTGTCGCATTTGATTAGAACTTATCGACTCCGGAGACTGTTTGAGGTGTGGGAACCGCGAATGAAATGGCGCTAGGTAATGCGGGCTGTGGTTAGAATCTCTATTCCTGGTGTTCCGTAGCGATGCAACGTTTCCGTTGCTCTTAGCAAGCACCTCTCCACTTTCAAACAGCAAGGTGCGAACAGATGATTTCTGGGACATGTCGTTGGGAGTTGTCACGGGAGGTTTAGGAACAGTGTCGCTACTCAGGCTATGACAACTGCTCTGACCCTCGGCGGTTTGGTGATCGCTTGTGGCTTGTTCGAGCATAAATGAAGGCATTTCATCGCTTTCAGTGACACTCGCGTCAACTTGAAATGATAAACGCTTTCCTGCACTGTTCACTTTTAACTCGGTAGAATTTGAAGAGCTTGACGACGCTCTGGAATAGTCATCCTGAGGTTGGCCATTTCGGTTGGGATTTCTGTTCTTTTTGGTCGTGACTTTTTGCGACTCTTTGTGACTTCTAGCAACCATAGTTGCCTTTGTTGTTTTAGGCTTGCATGGCGCTTGAAAATGTCTGGGCCTTCCCAAGCCGTAGCGCTGGGTCTGTGGACCGTACTGTTCGGCTCTGGCAGAATTTTGGCCATAAACTCGCCGTAATACTTTCTCCCTCTTTCCAATCCCATCATCGCCTGCAGAGAGGTATAGGACCTTACAGCCTGAGCCAAGTTTTTCCATATCGCTACGGTAATGGTGGAAATTTTGTATGTGTTCATAGCAGTGAGGCACTAGATTTTGAATCAACTCCAGCCGTTTTTTCTCTACTACAGAGTAACCAATTCCATGATTGGCTTCAGCATTACCAGGCATTTGTGTATCGTAGCATCTTTTTAAGTCCTCTTCGCCGATTGTCGGCTCTGAACGAAATGAAATGGTACGGAATACATCCTTCATTCTTTCCATAAACGATCTGCGTCTGCAATCCTCGAACTCTGCTACATCGCGTTTCTGTGCCGACACTGGTCCGCGGTTTACTCCAAACGGGCAATCACTTTTCCTAGAGGATTTTTGAACTTTGGTTATTAATTTTCGCCCTCCAAACGGACGCGTAGCCATTCACAACTAAGACGTACAAACGCAACACTTCACCTTTCACGTTAGCGACGAAAATATTGTTTAAATTGGTGATAGAGGCACGAGATGGTTTGATTAAGTAAACAAAACGTAATTAAATCCTATTTACAAAGCTTGTTTGACAAGGAATATAGTAGATTAAGGGATCAAATTGTCTCTTCCGTGGAACACAACGATGGAAAAGAAAACAGTAGCTAGAAATCATCTAACAGACCAAATTATTGATCATTATCCTTTTACTCATTTTAATCCTCGTTCACACTACGTCGGAGGGATTTGAAAAAACAGAGGCTTCCTTTTGCAAACGCATCAAATGAACTTCCGTCCACACTTCGCCGGAGGAATTTAAAAACGTAACAATCTCCGGTCATTTTTGAATTGTGTTTGAGTTAAATGCAGGCAGAGAATCACGTGACAATCCCGCCAAAGTTTTCGAAAAGCTCCATTTTTAAAACGTTCTTCGTCCACACGAAAATGCAAAGAAAGCGTTTTCAAAGAGCGTTTCCAAAAGCTTCGCCTTCATGACGAACTAGTGTGGACGACAGGCCTAACTAGAAATAAAGCTGCGTTTTAAAATTCCTCCGATGAAGTGTGGACAGGACCTTAGGCGACGGGAAAATTTGAGGTGCGAATCAAAATACCATCAAATTGGCATATCAGGAGTGTAACAAAATATATGAACAGTAAAACAATTTTAGCCGCGAAAGGGAAAGTCTCAAGATCTCTTTTTGATACTTTTTAGGCGTTTTTTTTTCTTGTGGCTTGAAAGCTACATTACTCTACAATTCTTAACATCATGATAATACCGTTTCCGTACCGTAATGAAGTCAAAGTTAATTTTTAACTTTTAATAACAATGGTAATTCATTTCTAATTTATGTTAACCGTACGGCTATGAGCCGGTTTAGGCCACCACCCATCCCCCCTGAAACCGAAAACATTAACCGAAATGATCACTTTGACGCTCATAACTTCAAGTATAAAACAGCTGATAAAAAGAGAAGCCAACGATTTATGACGATTTACGATACATTGTATCAAGGTTGGGCTATATATATTCGAGAGCAGGTAACACACTGTTCCTGTTTATCAACCTAAAGGTAATTCGCTTTTTTTGCACAACAAATCATAGGTCCTAGCTCTCCTCTTAAAGAATAGGGCCATTGGGGATTGAAAACTAATGAATGCATAATGAAGGACTAGTGGCGGTTTAGAACCAAGCACACCTTGCTAGTGTGGAACATAACGACTGGCAAACTGTGTACACCATTAAATCTGAAGAATCGCGAATAATTACCAACTCTTTAAAATACACCTTACAAAAATGTCTGACCTCCCTAACATAATTAAAATCAAATTAATTCAAAACATGCGTAAAAACTACTTAGGGAATTAGTTGTGTTAGTTAACCAAATCTCCCCAAATACTACGGAAATATGAGAAGACCTGATTAGGAATTCATCTTGACAGCACTTTAATAGTTAATCTAAAAATTAAAAAAAGGCAAGACTAGACTGCACAATCCCGATAATGTTTCCCTTCATATGGTGAACAACAACATCTTCCTTAGGAAAATACAAAACTGGAGGAATTATGCTAAACAAATCATAAATACGATCTTATCGAAGTAGCAGTTAGAGTTCGCGTACAGTGCAGAATAAGAACAAGAACAAACACCTATTTACTATGAATGTTGTCATAACAACACTCGCGTTTCCTTTGGACTATTTCTAGAGACTAAGTACAATTTATGACTTCTTTGGCGGACGTTTCTCTGGATTGCTGTTGCTTCTGGTTTTAGAATCCTGCTTTTCGTCGTCCGGTACACCTTTACTGGTACGGGATCGGGGTCTTCTACGTCCCCTGCCGGGCATTCCCCCTTTACTAGAATCCCCGGGGGAATTAGCGGGGTTCCCTGTCCTTGTATTCTTAACGTGGTCTTGCTTGTTTGCGTCCGCTGTTCCTTTTTCACCGCCGCCTTTCTCGCTTGTTTCCACATTTCTAGTAACCTGACGCAGCGCGGACTCTGCGCCGCCATAGGCACTCGGCGCGTCACCTTTGCTGCCTTCAGGACGCTCAACTTTAGGATTTTTAGGCGACGCCTTAGGAACGTCGCCTCTGAAGTTGTCGCTGCCTTTCGGAGGACGACTTCGTGTAGGAGTGTTTTTGCTCTTAGTTGCGTTACCAGCGGAAGACTTCTCCTGCTTCTCTGGGGTTTTGTCAGCATTCGAAACGCTATCTTTGAAGTCGTCGTAACCCGTGTGATGGTGACTTCGCGTAGGAGTGTTCTTGCCTTTAGGTGTGTTACCAGCGGAAGGCTTCTCCTGCTTCTCCGGGGTTCTTTCAGCACTTGGAACGTCTCCTTTGAAATCATCGTAACCTTTCTCATGGTGACTTCGCGTGGGAGTGTTCTTGCCTTTAGTTGTTTTACCAGCGGAAGGCTTCTCCTGCTTCTCCGGGGTTCTTACAGCACTTGGAACGTCACCTTTGAAATCATCATAACCTTTCTCATGGTGACTTCGCGTAGGAGTGTTCTTGCCTTTAGTTGTGTTACCAGCGGACGGCTTCTGCTGCTTCTCCGGGGTTCTTTCAGCACTTGGAAGGTCACCTTTGATATCATCATAACCTTTCTCATGGTGACTTCGCGTGGGAGTGTTCTTGCCTTTAGTTGTTTTACCAGCGGAAGGCTTCTCTTGCTTCTCCGGGGTTCTTTCAGCGCTTGGAACGTCACCTTTGAAATCATCATAACCTTTCTCATGGTGACTTCGTGTGGGAGTGTTCTTGCCTTGAGTCGCGTTACCAGCTGGGGACTTCTGCTGCTTCTCTGGGGTTCTACTGGCGTTCTCGTTGTGTCTGTGGCCAGGGCCCTTGGGTTTTCTACCTCGACCACCACGTCTAGTAGGCTTTTGCTTTGGGATTTCTTCCGAAGTCATCGACGCCTTGGCATCAGATGGGGGTCGTTGTTCACTTTTCGGTAAATGTTCTTGGTTACATTCACCAGACTGGTCTTCCAATTTCTCATCTGAAGCCACCGGTACGCTAGAAGAGGGCCGTTCTTCCTTGCTGACGGTTTCAGAAGACATTACACTGTTATCTTCAGTCAACGAAGCTGTATTGTTCGGTGATTCTCCTACAGATTCATCTAGTTCATCTTGGGCCATCCGCACTACTTCGGTGTTATCTTTTTCGCTTACCCAAGCTTCTCTCTTGTCAAGTAATTTTCCATCAGAAACAGAATGCCCTATAGCACCTTTCCCCTCGAGTTTGACATCCATGGTGGGATCTAATTCCTCGATTGTTTCTGGATCTGGGAAATGGCCCTGCAACCCATGAGTGTCATTGCCTTCCCAAAGGCTCTTCACCTTGCTTAATTTGGAGAGCAACTTGTGTTCTTCAGGAGTCTTGGCAACTTTTAAACTCTTTGGAGTAATGTGCAATTCTTTTGACTAGCGTGAAATGACAAACACACAACATTAAAAATAAGAAGTAAAAGCAATGATCGAGGTAAATTATAAAATCACTGTCAATTAGAGAATAATAATGACACAACTGGGAAGCAAATGCAGTGTTAACCTACATAGTACAATGTTGCAAGCTGAGGGAGAGGATTTCTAAGTGGCGGGGACTGGACTAGCAGGCTATTTTTATGTTTTTACAAAATCCAAGTTATTTTTTCATACTTTTTCAGGCTTCTTGTCTTTTTCAGACCGAACCGAAAACTAAATTTTCAGAGAAGACATTTACCTAGCTGACACAAAATTCAACTAAAAAAAGAGACCAATTTCACTTGAAGATTTTCACAAAAATCACTAATGATTCCGTCAAAAAAGAGCATAGTAATTACAACAACAACAACAACAACAACATCAACAACAACAATAATAATAATAATAATATAAAGCCAATGGTCAGCAGTATGGTAGAGTAAAGAAAAGAAGACAACTTAATGCAGTTAAGTCACAGCGCATCTCGAAAAGTAATCTAGTTTATAATCAGCGTTAATCTTTCTTGTTCCTTTATGGTTAATTATATGTAATTATACCTGTGGTGTTTCTATACCTTAGTAAACTAATATTTTTAGTTTTCATTCAATTTAAAAGTTGTTTAATACGTGGCGAAACAACTCAAATACCGTAACTGACCTTCTTTGAAAGGAGGTCGTTGAGGACATACCTCAGACTCTTTATTTGAGGACAATTTTGTCGCAAGAACTTCTTCTTTCTTCGATTCCTCTTCAACTGCCCGCATTAAGTTGAAGAACTGCTCTCCTGTCTAAACATCCAGCACACCACATTAGCCATACAGTCCTTTACAGTTACAAAATGACCCCAAAAATGGTGAACGAACGAACAGTTACAAACGCTAACTACTGTACCAAAGAAACAACTGGGCTACCTAAGATTAAGATCTCGTGAGGACTGGTACAGATGTGTAACTTAACGCTTAGCATCACCAAAAATATACCAATGCCCAAATCGCCGTCCAATGTTCTCGGTAACAGGCAATAAATGTAGCTCGTTCAAAAAATTAGCACGGAAAACCAAGGAAAATACAAGACTAGTATCTATCTGCCTCGTAAATCAAAACATCGATCTAGGACGATACTCCAATACTCTACAAAAGCGTTCACAGCCTAGCATTCACGATAAGCCTACATGTATGGTTCTACAACAAGGCATCTGACCTAACGACTCTCTTCAAGTCTACATCTCGCCTATAGACAACAACCAAACAATAACTAGTAGTAAAACCAGTATGGCCAATATGGTGCACTGACCATGTGGGTTCCAATGGCAGCTGGAAAAATGGCTTCTTGTCGTGGAAGCTGAGGCATCTGTTGGTGTGAACCAACTGGGGGTCCTGGAGGAGTACCAAGAGGATACCGAGTCTGCTGCTGTGCCACACTGGGAGAACTGTTGCCAGGAAACGGAGGTTGATGTCCCGGAAGAGGAAAGTGCTGCTCTCTGAGTATGGCTGGGTCTGGGTAACTGCCCAAATTATGATGCGGGCTGTTTGGTGCCAATGGCCAAATAACACTTCTGGAAATGTTTGGAGGACTCTGAGGAATCATTTGGTGATTGTGCTCTGCAAGACGTTGATGTCCACGAAGTGGTGAATCTTGAGGATCACCAGGCAAACTTCCCGAGGCACCTCTCCACTGCTGCTGCGGCTGTAAGTGATGGAGGTCAGGTGACAGAGGATATGGAACAAGTGGTCGCATGGGAGGTGAATTTGGACTCAGCATCACTCCACCTTGTTGCCTAAGCCACATTTCGCGTTGGACTGGAGAACCCCCAAACTGGCCACTTTGGGGACTGACCATTCCTGGTGGGTGCTGTGGTGGAGTGCCCAAGACGCGTTGGATTGGAGAACCCATCAACTGGCCACTTTGGGGACTGACCATACCTTGTGGGTGCTGTGGCGGAGTGCCCAAGATGCGTTGGATTGGAGAACCCATCAACTGGCCACTTTGGGGACTGACCACACCTGGTGGGTGCTGTGGCGGAGTGCCCAGGACTATAGGATGACCTTGGAACTTACCAGCTCCTAACATGTTCACAGGAGGAGACTGTGGGATATTTCCCGCTATCAGAGGTGGTGGTCCTTCACTAGACATACGAGATACCTGAGGAGTGCCATCAGGGGTGTAGAACCCAGGAGATAACCCAGGAGGTGGTTTCACGCCTCCTGCATGAGAGGCTTGTACTGTTGCTGTTCCAGCTGTTGCAACGGCTGTTCTAATACCACTGTCCACGGGACTTGGCAAGTGCACTAGTGGTTGAACACCTGATGGCTCCGTTACAACATCACCACATGAAGTAATCGTATTCACTGCACCAATTTCATTCTTAGCGACAGAGGAAGAAGTGGCTTGTGTGGATTGCCACTGTGTATTGTTTGTATCTAGCATTGTCTCGTGACTACCAGGAACTACATTCTCGGTGGTCACAACTACCGGAGGATTTTGGATGGGTAATTCTCTCTGACGTATCTCAGTTTGAGCTCTTTCATGGCCATTTTCTGCACCGTCTTCAGGTTTACTGTCTGGGCTTTTCTTCACGGAAGGTGCAGCTTGTGAGTCTGGCTGGGATCTAGATAAGTGACTTACACTCGAGGCATTGGGTTCTTCTCGAGGTGGAATTTTCTGGGGCTGTGTTGTTGACAGAGGTGTACCTTGATCAACATTTTTGTCCTGCCCCTGTTTGTTCGGAGCAGAAGCTGACCTTGGACGTGCACTGAAGGGCTTCTGGGTCATCCCCCCTGGTTCCTTTCCCAATCTGCGTTCCTCCTCTTCCTTCTTTTGTTCAGCCCTTCGGTTGGCCTTGGAATGTGGACAATCTTTTGCGATGTGTCCTATCTTGCCACAAACTCGACAGTTCCTGTCAGTCGGAGCCTCATAGCCATCTGTGAGGTAATACACATCAAAGAAGAACCTCTGTGAGTGTTCCGCTAGTATGTCGTATCGTGGAAATCCGAACCTTTCGCGTCCTCTAATGAAGGTCGTCAAAATATAATTAGCCATTTTCCTTGTCACGCCAGCACCCAAGTTGTGGTCAAGATTAAACGGGTCTGTGAAAATCGTCGCATATAGTTTCATAAATTCCTGCGAAATTACCACGCATACATTTTCATAATTTGGAAAATAACTCGTATTGATTTTCATAATTTACTGGACATAATAGTAAGCATAATTTAATGGGAAATTACTTCGCATGCATTTTCATTATTTCTTGAGACAGACATTTTCGTTCTAGTTAATGCACAATCAAATTGATCTCATAATTTGCCATGGAGTGATCATTTTCATGGATTTTGGATCCTTCTTAACTTAAAGGGGCTCCGTCACGGCATCTTGAGTTATTTTGAACATCGAAAAAAATAACCGTTAAATTGAAGGAAACCTAAAAATAACACTTTGTAAAGATAGAAAAACATCAAAGAGACGATAATAAACCATAAAGGAACAAGGATGGTTAAGGATGGAGAAGATTGACGCGGATTGCAAACAACGAATTTGAAAAGTTTTGCTAAGCTTTTCAAACGTGACTGAGCCCCTTTAATGCCTTAGGATAAAAACTTAGGAAGTTGATTGCTTAGTTTATCTAATTTGACCCCTTTCACATATTTCTCTAAATATGTCGAAACTAAGCTCTCTGCACACCATGTGTGCCTGTGTTGTGTACTACTCCAAGGTAAAGTGGGGTGTTGCATCTCGAGTAAGCCAAAGCAGTAAAAGATTCATTAAAATGGCAAACTGCTACAAGGTGACCAAGATATGCATGGGATGGGTGGGCCGGGTGGAATTTGTTCAATTTGTCTCGAAATAGTTACCTTTCTTTGTAATACTGGGGCTTGAAAATAGAAGGGCCTGCACACTTTTTTTAATGCAATTGTAAATCTTGGCTTAAGAGACTAATTAGTTCATCTGTAGTTGAGTCATAATATTTAGGACACATTGCGCAACCGAGCTCAATAAAGAATCATTAATTATTGTCATCATGTTCATTGTGTGAAGTTTGTTTGTCTTTCCTTACTCCTCTTTGCATCAACATTTCTGTCCTGAACGTTTGTGTTTGTGTCGTTACTGTTGAAAACAGCCTCTTAGCTGGTGATCTTCTAAATTCTCATCAACTGTAGGCTTGAAAATGCGTTGTATGGAGAATTTGCTCCTTGAGCACTTCTATCTTCCTAATCAAGATTACCAAAGCCCGCGCGTTTTTTTGTCATTGGTGACCGAGGTTGCGACGCTCCGCACGTAAAGAGAAACTCTTTGTGATACACAAAACAATCGCAGGCTCTGGGAAAAAGATTGACCCTCCCGTCAACCCACGAAGAGTGTTTAAAAGCTGAAGCGAAGGACGCACATCTTTATCAACGCTGGATTTTCACGGACACTCGCGTGACATCTCAAGTAAAGCTCTTGCAATGTTTTATTGTCACCATTGTTCGATTCTCACTCAGCCTCCGTGGTCAGAAAAAGCATGTTTAACATATCAGTCATAAGTCTTTGTCGCAATCCAGGTAAAGGCGGCCTCTGGGGTTACCATGGAAACCGAGTTAAGACAAATTCATCAAAGAATTACTGTTCGTTTCCGACACGATATCGATGTAATATTCCAACTCGGTTGCTGTAGCATACTTCGGTTTTCTGTATCCATTTTGGCGTGAAAACCTTTCAGGAGACATGGTAGGTCGAAAAGCATCGCACAAAACACGATATTGCTGCCAAGGAGGAATCATATCTTTGTCAGTTCGCTTCTGTCGCATTTGATTAGAACTTATCGACTCCGGAGACTGTTTGAGGTGTGGGAACCGCGAATGAAATGGCGCTAGGTAATGCGGGCTGTGGTTAGAATCTCTATTCCTGGTGTTCCGTAGCGATGCAACGTTTCCGTTGCTCTTAGCAAGCACCTCTCCACTTTCAAACAGCAAGGTGCGAACAGATGATTTCTGGGACATGTCGTTGGGAGTTGTCACGGGAGGTTTAGGAACAGTGTCGCTACTCAGGCTATGACAACTGCTCTGACCCTCGGCGGTTTGGTGATCGCTTGTGGCTTGTTCGAGCATAAATGAAGGCATTTCATCGCTTTCAGTGACACTCGCGTCAACTTGAAATGATAAACGCTTTCCTGCACTGTTCACTTTTAACTCGGTAGAATTTGAAGAGCTTGACGACGCTCTGGAATAGTCATCTTGAGGTTGGCCATTTCGGTTGGGATTTCTGTTCATTTTGGTCGTGACTTTTTGCGACTCTTTGTGACTTCTAGCAATCATAGTTGCCTTTGTTGTTTTAGGCTTGCATGGCGCTTGAAAATGTTTGGGCCTTCCCAAGCCGTAGCGCCGGGTCTGTGAACCGTACTGTTCGGTTCTGGCAGAATTTTGGCCATAAACTCGCCGTAACACTTTCTCCCTCTTTCCAATCCCATCATCGCCTGCAGAGAGGTATAGGACCTTACAGCCTGAGGTCAGCTTTTCCATATCGCTACGGTAATGGTGGAAATTCTGTATGTGTTCATAGCAATGAGGCACTAGATTTTGAATTAACTCCAGCCGTTTTTTCTCTACTACAGAGTAACCAATTCCATGATTGGCTTCAGCATTACCAGGCATTTGTGTATCGTAGCATCTTTTTAAGTCCTCTTCGCCGATTGTCGGCTCTGAACGAAATGAAATGGTACGGAATACATCCTTCATTCTTTCCATAAACGATCTGCGTCTGCAATCCTCGAACTCTGCTACATCGCGTTTCTGTGCCGAGAGTGGTCCGCGGTTTACTCCAAACGGGCAATCACTTTTCCTAGAGGATTTTTGAACTTTGGTTATTAATTTTCGCCCTCCAAACGGACGCGTAGCCATTCACAACTAACACGTATAAACGCAACACTTCACCTTTCACGTTAGCGACGAAAATATTGTTTAAATTGGTGATAGAGGCACGAGATGGTTTGATTAAGTAAACAAAACGTAATTAAATCCTATTTACAGAGCTTGTTTGACAAGGAATATAGTAGATTAAGGGATCAAATTGTCTCTTCCGTGGTACACAACGATGGAAAAGAAAACAGTAGCTAGAAATCATCTAACAGACCAAATTATTGATCATTATCCTTTTACTCATTTTAATCCTCGTTCACACTACGTCGGAGGGATTTGAAAAAACAGAGGCTTCCTTTTGCAAACGCATCAAATGAACTTCCGTCCACACTTCGCCGGAGGAATTTAAAAACGTAACAATCTCCGGTCATTTTTGAATTGTGTTTGAGTTAAATGCAGGCAGAGAATCACGTGACAATCCCGCCAAAGTTTTCGAAAAGCTCCATTTTTAAAACGTTCTTCGTCCACACGAAAATGCAAAGAAAGCGTTTTCAAAGAGCGTTTCCAAAAGCTTCGCCTTCATGACGAACTAGTGTGGACGACAGGCCTAACTAGAAATAAAGCTGCGTTTTAAAATTCCTCCGATGAAGTGTGGACAGGACCTTAGGCGACGGGAAAATTTGAGGTGCGAATCAAAATACCATCAAATTGGCATATCAGGAGTGTAACAAAATATATGAACAGTAAAACAATTTTAGCCGCGAAAGGGAAAGTCTCAAGATCTCTTTTTGATACTTTTTAGGCGTTTTTTTTTCTTGTGGCTTGAAAGCTACATTACTCTACAATTCTTAACATCATGATAATACCGTTTCCGTACCGTAATGAAGTCAAAGTTAATTTTTAACTTTTAATAACAATGGTAATTCATTTCTAATTTATGTTAACCGTACGGCTATGAGCCGGTTTAGGCCACCACCCATCCCCCCTGAAACCGAAAACATTAACCGAAATGATCACTTTGACGCTCATAACTTCAAGTATAAAACAGCTGATAAAAAGAGAAGCCAACGATTTATGACGATTTACGATACATTGTATCAAGGTTGGGCTATATATATTCGAGAGCAGGTAACACACTGTTCCTGTTTATCAACCTAAAGGTAATTCGCTTTTTTTGCACAACAAATCATAGGTCCTAGCTCTCCTCTTAAAGAATAGGGCCATTGGGGATTGAAAACTAATGAATGCATAATGAAGGACTAGTGGCGGTTTAGAACCAAGCACACCTTGCTAGTGTGGAACATAACGACTGGCAAACTGTGTACACCATTAAATCTGAAGAATCGCGAATAATTACCAACTCTTTAAAATACACCTTACAAAAATGTCTGACCTCCCTAACATAATTAAAATCAAATTAATTCAAAACATGCGTAAAAACTACTTAGGGAATTAGTTGTGTTAGTTAACCAAATCTCCCCAAATACTACGGAAATATGAGAAGACCTGATTAGGAATTCATCTTGACAGCACTTTAATAGTTAATCTAAAAATTAAAAAAAGGCAAGACTAGACTGCACAATCCCGATAATGTTTCCCTTCATATGGTGAACAACAACATCTTCCTTAGGAAAATACAAAACTGGAGGAATTATGCTAAACAAATCATAAATACGATCTTATCGAAGTAGCAGTTAGAGTTCGCGTACAGTGCAGAATAAGAACAAGAACAAACACCTATTTACTATGAATGTTGTCATAACAACACTCGCGTTTCCTTTGGACTATTTCTAGAGACTAAGTACAATTTATGACTTCTTTGGCGGACGTTTCTCTGGATTGCTGTTGCTTCTGGTTTTAGAATCCTGCTTTTCGTCGTCCGGTACACCTTTACTGGTACGGGATCGGGGTCTTCTACGTCCCCTGCCGGGCATTCCCCCTTTACTAGAATCCCCGGGGGAATTAGCGGGGTTCCCTGTCCTTGTATTCTTAACGTGGTCTTGCTTGTTTGCGTCCGCTGTTCCTTTTTCACCGCCGCCTTTCTCGCTTGTTTCCACATTTCTAGTAACCTGACGCAGCGCGGACTCTGCGCCGCCATAGGCACTCGGCGCGTCACCTTTGCTGCCTTCAGGACGCTCAACTTTAGGATTTTTAGGCGACGCCTTAGGAACGTCGCCTCTGAAGTTGTCGCTGCCTTTCGGAGGACGACTTCGTGTAGGAGTGTTTTTGCTCTTAGTTGCGTTACCAGCGGAAGACTTCTCCTGCTTCTCTGGGGTTTTGTCAGCATTCGAAACGCTATCTTTGAAGTCGTCGTAACCCGTGTGATGGTGACTTCGCGTAGGAGTGTTCTTGCCTTTAGGTGTGTTACCAGCGGAAGGCTTCTCCTGCTTCTCCGGGGTTCTTTCAGCACTTGGAACGTCTCCTTTGAAATCATCGTAACCTTTCTCATGGTGACTTCGCGTGGGAGTGTTCTTGCCTTTAGTTGTTTTACCAGCGGAAGGCTTCTCCTGCTTCTCCGGGGTTCTTACAGCACTTGGAACGTCACCTTTGAAATCATCATAACCTTTCTCATGGTGACTTCGCGTAGGAGTGTTCTTGCCTTTAGTTGTGTTACCAGCGGACGGCTTCTGCTGCTTCTCCGGGGTTCTTTCAGCACTTGGAAGGTCACCTTTGATATCATCATAACCTTTCTCATGGTGACTTCGCGTGGGAGTGTTCTTGCCTTTAGTTGTTTTACCAGCGGAAGGCTTCTCTTGCTTCTCCGGGGTTCTTTCAGCGCTTGGAACGTCACCTTTGAAATCATCATAACCTTTCTCATGGTGACTTCGTGTGGGAGTGTTCTTGCCTTGAGTCGCGTTACCAGCTGGGGACTTCTGCTGCTTCTCTGGGGTTCTACTGGCGTTCTCGTTGTGTCTGTGGCCAGGGCCCTTGGGTTTTCTACCTCGACCACCACGTCTAGTAGGCTTTTGCTTTGGGATTTCTTCCGAAGTCATCGACGCCTTGGCATCAGATGGGGGTCGTTGTTCACTTTTCGGTAAATGTTCTTGGTTACATTCACCAGACTGGTCTTCCAATTTCTCATCTGAAGCCACCGGTACGCTAGAAGAGGGCCGTTCTTCCTTGCTGACGGTTTCAGAAGACATTACACTGTTATCTTCAGTCAACGAAGCTGTATTGTTCGGTGATTCTCCTACAGATTCATCTAGTTCATCTTGGGCCATCCGCACTACTTCGGTGTTATCTTTTTCGCTTACCCAAGCTTCTCTCTTGTCAAGTAATTTTCCATCAGAAACAGAATGCCCTATAGCACCTTTCCCCTCGAGTTTGACATCCATGGTGGGATCTAATTCCTCGATTGTTTCTGGATCTGGGAAATGGCCCTGCAACCCATGAGTGTCATTGCCTTCCCAAAGGCTCTTCACCTTGCTTAATTTGGAGAGCAACTTGTGTTCTTCAGGAGTCTTGGCAACTTTTAAACTCTTTGGAGTAATGTGCAATTCTTTTGACTAGCGTGAAATGACAAACACACAACATTAAAAATAAGAAGTAAAAGCAATGATCGAGGTAAATTATAAAATCACTGTCAATTAGAGAATAATAATGACACAACTGGGAAGCAAATGCAGTGTTAACCTACATAGTACAATGTTGCAAGCTGAGGGAGAGGATTTCTAAGTGGCGGGGACTGGACTAGCAGGCTATTTTTATGTTTTTACAAAATCCAAGTTATTTTTTCATACTTTTTCAGGCTTCTTGTCTTTTTCAGACCGAACCGAAAACTAAATTTTCAGAGAAGACATTTACCTAGCTGACACAAAATTCAACTAAAAAAAGAGACCAATTTCACTTGAAGATTTTCACAAAAATCACTAATGATTCCGTCAAAAAAGAGCATAGTAATTACAACAACAACAACAACAACAACATCAACAACAACAATAATAATAATAATAATATAAAGCCAATGGTCAGCAGTATGGTAGAGTAAAGAAAAGAAGACAACTTAATGCAGTTAAGTCACAGCGCATCTCGAAAAGTAATCTAGTTTATAATCAGCGTTAATCTTTCTTGTTCCTTTATGGTTAATTATATGTAATTATACCTGTGGTGTTTCTATACCTTAGTAAACTAATATTTTTAGTTTTCATTCAATTTAAAAGTTGTTTAATACGTGGCGAAACAACTCAAATACCGTAACTGACCTTCTTTGAAAGGAGGTCGTTGAGGACATACCTCAGACTCTTTATTTGAGGACAATTTTGTCGCAAGAACTTCTTCTTTCTTCGATTCCTCTTCAACTGCCCGCATTAAGTTGAAGAACTGCTCTCCTGTCTAAACATCCAGCACACCACATTAGCCATACAGTCCTTTACAGTTACAAAATGACCCCAAAAATGGTGAACGAACGAACAGTTACAAACGCTAACTACTGTACCAAAGAAACAACTGGGCTACCTAAGATTAAGATCTCGTGAGGACTGGTACAGATGTGTAACTTAACGCTTAGCATCACCAAAAATATACCAATGCCCAAATCGCCGTCCAATGTTCTCGGTAACAGGCAATAAATGTAGCTCGTTCAAAAAATTAGCACGGAAAACCAAGGAAAATACAAGACTAGTATCTATCTGCCTCGTAAATCAAAACATCGATCTAGGACGATACTCCAATACTCTACAAAAGCGTTCACAGCCTAGCATTCACGATAAGCCTACATGTATGGTTCTACAACAAGGCATCTGACCTAACGACTCTCTTCAAGTCTACATCTCGCCTATAGACAACAACCAAACAATAACTAGTAGTAAAACCAGTATGGCCAATATGGTGCACTGACCATGTGGGTTCCAATGGCAGCTGGAAAAATGGCTTCTTGTCGTGGAAGCTGAGGCATCTGTTGGTGTGAACCAACTGGGGGTCCTGGAGGAGTACCAAGAGGATACCGAGTCTGCTGCTGTGCCACACTGGGAGAACTGTTGCCAGGAAACGGAGGTTGATGTCCCGGAAGAGGAAAGTGCTGCTCTCTGAGTATGGCTGGGTCTGGGTAACTGCCCAAATTATGATGCGGGCTGTTTGGTGCCAATGGCCAAATAACACTTCTGGAAATGTTTGGAGGACTCTGAGGAATCATTTGGTGATTGTGCTCTGCAAGACGTTGATGTCCACGAAGTGGTGAATCTTGAGGATCACCAGGCAAACTTCCCGAGGCACCTCTCCACTGCTGCTGCGGCTGTAAGTGATGGAGGTCAGGTGACAGAGGATATGGAACAAGTGGTCGCATGGGAGGTGAATTTGGACTCAGCATCACTCCACCTTGTTGCCTAAGCCACATTTCGCGTTGGACTGGAGAACCCCCAAACTGGCCACTTTGGGGACTGACCATTCCTGGTGGGTGCTGTGGTGGAGTGCCCAAGACGCGTTGGATTGGAGAACCCATCAACTGGCCACTTTGGGGACTGACCATACCTTGTGGGTGCTGTGGCGGAGTGCCCAAGATGCGTTGGATTGGAGAACCCATCAACTGGCCACTTTGGGGACTGACCACACCTGGTGGGTGCTGTGGCGGAGTGCCCAGGACTATAGGATGACCTTGGAACTTACCAGCTCCTAACATGTTCACAGGAGGAGACTGTGGGATATTTCCCGCTATCAGAGGTGGTGGTCCTTCACTAGACATACGAGATACCTGAGGAGTGCCATCAGGGGTGTAGAACCCAGGAGATAACCCAGGAGGTGGTTTCACGCCTCCTGCATGAGAGGCTTGTACTGTTGCTGTTCCAGCTGTTGCAACGGCTGTTCTAATACCACTGTCCACGGGACTTGGCAAGTGCACTAGTGGTTGAACACCTGATGGCTCCGTTACAACATCACCACATGAAGTAATCGTATTCACTGCACCAATTTCATTCTTAGCGACAGAGGAAGAAGTGGCTTGTGTGGATTGCCACTGTGTATTGTTTGTATCTAGCATTGTCTCGTGACTACCAGGAACTACATTCTCGGTGGTCACAACTACCGGAGGATTTTGGATGGGTAATTCTCTCTGACGTATCTCAGTTTGAGCTCTTTCATGGCCATTTTCTGCACCGTCTTCAGGTTTACTGTCTGGGCTTTTCTTCACGGAAGGTGCAGCTTGTGAGTCTGGCTGGGATCTAGATAAGTGACTTACACTCGAGGCATTGGGTTCTTCTCGAGGTGGAATTTTCTGGGGCTGTGTTGTTGACAGAGGTGTACCTTGATCAACATTTTTGTCCTGCCCCTGTTTGTTCGGAGCAGAAGCTGACCTTGGACGTGCACTGAAGGGCTTCTGGGTCATCCCCCCTGGTTCCTTTCCCAATCTGCGTTCCTCCTCTTCCTTCTTTTGTTCAGCCCTTCGGTTGGCCTTGGAATGTGGACAATCTTTTGCGATGTGTCCTATCTTGCCACAAACTCGACAGTTCCTGTCAGTCGGAGCCTCATAGCCATCTGTGAGGTAATACACATCAAAGAAGAACCTCTGTGAGTGTTCCGCTAGTATGTCGTATCGTGGAAATCCGAACCTTTCGCGTCCTCTAATGAAGGTCGTCAAAATATAATTAGCCATTTTCCTTGTCACGCCAGCACCCAAGTTGTGGTCAAGATTAAACGGGTCTGTGAAAATCAATTAAGTGAAGACTAAGTGAATTAATTCTTTTAAAAAGTACAATGTGAAGTAAATGTATAGTTGAGGCCAGGTGCAGAAAAAGTCCTGCCTGCATTTTAGCCGCAGGTAGTTTGCCTTTACCGCTATTTCCTCTTTTTTTTTTTTTTTTTTTTAAAAAAGACGATGGAACAAATCATGTTTCGAAACATACGCCGTTTTTGTCTTAGAAATATTAACAGTGTACAAGCTCAAATTCTTCCACAGTAACGGTAAACTAAACATAAAGATACGACCTTTTTACTCTCTGTCTATGCTCAGGTCATGCTTGCCCCCTAGCAATCCCTTAATAGCTATTTGAAAAGTGGAATTCACAATGGCTGCCGTATCAGTAAAAAGACTCGTCGCCAATTCGTCAACAATAATTAGAAAAATAAAATTGGTAGACAGAAAATTTCCTAGGGATAACTTGAAGCAAACACTTACCTTCGATAGCAAATACATGCTTGGTCCACATCTTTTCAAATTTCGTCAGCTTCTTTGTTCTTCTACAGCACACCACGTCATGTTCAAAGTCAAACACTTCTGTATAATACTTCAAAAAGCCATACCACAGAAGGCCTGCATTGAGGGGATTCTTTTCCCTTTGATTCCAGATGCTTTGCTACAAAAGAAGGAAACGTTATCATTGACAAACATTGTACCGGTAAATTCCTTTAATGAACCTCTGAACTTGTTGCATATTTGTTTAAATTTTACATGACATGAAGAAGGAAGTAAGAAAACACGAAACAAGCTGCAAGATTGACTGTTGCAGCATTCTTGCACTAAATTACTGTGGAAACAGAGGTTTCTACTGCTACAGCATACAGCAATATTAAGCAAAACAAAAATTGTTCCAGACATTTTCATTTTGTGGTGTTACCCTACATGTACAGGAGCTGTCAAACTGCGAAATTAATTTATCCATGCAGCTTCTCGTTCGAGTTCGTTTCTAAAGCAAACTTGGGCTATGCTGTAGTTTCTGTTTCTGACTCCTACGTTGCCTTTCATCGTAATGCAGATGAGAAATATTCAGAGTTAAAACCGGCTACATTATTGTATTGTCTGACAATACATGTAGGTCACTTTCGACATATTAAAACTCAGCTTGCTAGTGAGGCCCAGAGGACACAGACAAGAGAACTGAATAACCATGCCACTCGAATTTCTTTGTTTGTGTTCTCTTGGCCTCACTGCCGAGCTGAATTTAAATATATCGAAAACAGTCTCTGGCATCGTGACAAACATGATAACAACATGATAATTGCTCAGAGTGACAACCCCTAATAGTGTTCTCTACTACCTCACTGTCCCAAACATTTGAAGCTTTTAAATCAAGCTGTTATGCCTTAAGTACCAGTCAGAAGAAACCTAACAGGGAACGCGAACGCGAACGGGTACAGAACGGATTCAGAACGGGTACGAGAACGGGAACGGAACGGGTATAGAACGGATACAGAACGGATATCAAACGGATACGGAACGGTGGCAGATCACAAAAATTATAAAAGCGTTCTCTGGAACGTAAACTATAAGAGAACGCGTTCTTCAGAACACATGCTACACTGTAGTATATGTCACGCTATCAGAGCTCTATCAGAGTGCTTACCAGGGATTTGAAAATGATACAATTTTAAATACATGTTCATCCAATTCTTGTCCGGCCCGGCGATCTTGAGAAATTAACAGAACGAATCATCTTATGTCGTTTTTCATTTCTTTTTACATACACTAAGGGAGCATCTTCCCTAGGTCTTCGGGTTTGTAGATATTTAAATTTAATTCTTTAAATTATGGTTAAAAATAAAGTAAATAAAAAAAATAAAGTGATAAATAAAGTAAGTAAGTTCTCTAGTCCATTTCATGTTCGTAGTGGCTATTTTGTTATTGACAACAAGCCCAAGTTATGCTCAAATAAGGAAATGAAATGACGAGTCGAGTTAGACTGGGATTGAAAGGTTTTTACACGAGAAAGAATCAAAACAAAACCTTGCTATTTTGGTTGACCTTTATTACGGTGTTGTTCGCCAACATTGCGGAAGAATCGAAGAGGATAACATTCAATCTTCACTTAGCATTCGCCCGTTAAAAGAACATCACTAAAAGTATCACAAAATGTTGTGCTGCACTCGCTTCGGCTTGTAGTACTCTGTACTGCTCCCGTCCCCCAGCCAAGTTTTCTCCGCATTCGCCGAACAATTTTTCAGTGATACTTCAATGTTAAATCTCACTTAACGTATTTGTGTAACTACAAGAGCTGAAAGTCTGTCTTTTGCTTGCATTTCTTCATTGATGGTGTTGAAAGTGCTTGGCCAGCTCGTTACTTCTTTTCCTCAGGCAATCACACAGACTACCTGTCGCTTTGTATCATTTCGGAAAAAAAAGATTCGGTAACTGGCCTTGAAGTTATATTACAATCCTCTTCCCATATTTTTCAAGTAACTCGACTCACATTTTCACCACGAAAATGTAAGTTTATTGTTTTAGTTTTTGCACGCACACATACGGCGAAAGTTTTAACCGAGTGAAGTATTCTTGTAAACGAGTTCCCGGAAACCTTGCTTTTCTGAACGAGTTCCAAGAACGCTTACCGATGGAACACTGGCAAAACGGGAACAGAACAGAACGGATAGAGAACGGATATGGAACGGATACGGAACGGGTACGGAACGGATACAGAACGGAAACGGGAACGCGTGTGGAACGGCAACAGAACGCGTTCTGTCAAGCCTTTCCTGTTAGGTTTCTTCTGACCGGTACTGTACCTACTCCCCCCCTTCTTCTACCCCTTCCGCCTATACAGTAATTCACCAAGACTCTATCACGTACAATTTTATTTGGGTCACTAAGGAACCAGCAGTTCCAGCCATCAACGATCTTCTCTGGTGGCTTGCTATCAGTGTACAGGGACTGTAGCACTGGAATGACTGGAGGTCTGCACTGCTGCAGGTAGTGCAGCAACATGAGAATGTATGCATAGGATGACAAGCTGCCCTTGGAAGCATCTCCAATATCACACACCTGACCAAAAAAGACAAGAAACAAACATTTTACCATGATAGAATGGTTCAAGTGTTACTTTAGGGAGGTGTGAGTAAAGTAAAAATGTGATACCACAAGCCCACTTCCCTAACGCACAGACAAACACACTCCAAAATGTTTATCATTAAGAATATGAAGAAAGCCTTGTAAATCGAACCCAGCAATTTAAGGAGCTCTGCCATGAATATTTGAGTTATTTTGGCCAGTGACAAAATTCTGTAAAAGCTGAAGGAAAAAAGAAAATAGTAGCTTACTAAGATAAAAAAAAAACATCAAACATAATTATAATAAACAATAAGGAACAAGGATGGTTGGGATGGAGAAGATTAACACGGATTGCAAACAACGAACTTAAACTTTTTAAGATACGCAAACCGTGATGTAGCCCCTTCAACTCCAATTTCTGCTGCAAACACAGAGATTGGCAGTATTGCTAGTCCCTCAGGATACGATGCTAGTGTTCGTGCAGGGATTCTTCACCCCTTATCCCTGCCCTGTCCAATAGGATAGACACTTTGACAGAGTAAACTGACACAAAGTTCATCAGCCTTCGTGTTTAGTATATGTAATCGCATGGGGCCGAGGGCAATTAAGGATTAATTTCACGAGTATTTTCAAAGTTTTCACAAAATTGCCCGAGTCGCGAAGCGACGAGGGCAATTTAGAAAACTTTGAAAATACAAGTGAAATTAATCCTTAATTGCCCGAGAGCACTTGCGATTACTTGTTTATCACATAAAGGGCAAAATTTTGTACAAAGGTTCAAGGTCTTGCCGTCGCGTAAACAGGTTTGCCGGTTGTCAATATTTAACAGACTAGCAGTTACACGGGGAAAGCCTACTATAATAGTAAGCAAAACACAGCAACTTGGTTCAATTCACTTAAAGCCATTTCTTTACAAACAAAACTATAAGCAATCTAATTTTATTCACCTGTTTTGCGAAGCTTGCAACGGCGTGAAACAACTTGTTCTTCGATCGATGATAGACGCAAACAAGTGTCCAAACGAGCTCTAATGACTTCTTGAATCCAAAACTGTCCTTTCCACTGTGAAAACTTCACGTACCAACAAAATTTACGCTGTTTTTACGCCGATAAAGTGAGCTGTAATACTAATAAGGCGACCCGAAGCAAAACGAAGAAATTAACTTTCAGTTTGGCGGCCACGAAGTTCTGTAATTCTATGCTTCGTGCAACACCAGCCGTCTCCACTCAAACGTTTTTCAGGCTGCGAATCAATGCATTTTTAGTCGGAAAAATCATTTTGCTTTTCCACCAAAAGACTGCGTTTTGTTGCATGTTGATTCTCTTTCACGTTAAGATGAAATAACCGTGTTTAGATCAAACTCGGAAGCGATGGGTTTCTGAAATTTCTTTTCAAAATCCGTTTGAAGCGGGAAACCAACTCAATGCAGGCGTGCTCAGCCAATCAGCATCAAGTAATCATGCCCTCTTGATTACCAAAAAGTGCCCTGATTAAGAAAAAATGCCCTCTGTCTCAGCCAATCAGCATTCAGTAATTTTGCCCCGTATGTGATAAGCATAACAACCAGCCATCATGGCGATATCTCGCAGTCACAAAATACCAAAAATTGGTGCATTCTTCGGAGCTCTTTACCATTGTAACTCACGTGGCTAGATTGTACCTCCCTTCAGTTAAACTTACCTTGGCAAACACCTTCACAGCATAACCCAAAGTCGCAACACGATCATCCAATTTAGCGTATGTAGCGAGCATCTTGGTGTTCTCTAACGCAAGTGTGTTGTAAAGGCTTATATCAGCCTCGCGTTTACAACTGCGAAGATAAAACTTTACAATGGGAACTTTGGCCGTTGTTATGGCGAGCACATTGCCACAGTCCTTGTGTTTCTTCAGCAGCTTGGAAAGTTCGATAATCACGTCAACACAATCCACCTCCTCTTTGACTTTGTTCTCTAACGTCATGCAGATGTCAATGTCACTGTTTCGGAAACCAAAGCCATTCTTGGATGAGCCAAATAAGAAGAGTCTTGCATCTACAAATGAGATGACACAAAGATTAGTACTTACGATTATCAGAGGGCACTCGTTAAAATTGTTTTCAGGCTGGATGCATAGACGTCTAGTAATTAAACCGACTTTAAAGATTTCTAATTATTACTACATGAATGATATATGTTACTGATACTCTCAGTTATTAGGACCATCTAGCTAACGTTCCCTGAACATTTGAGAGGTCAGACTGCGTACCACAATATTGCACTACGAGAGAGAAGATTGGTTCGGACAGGGGGGAGGGGTGAACATGGAGCAGAGCACCCTTTGTGCCGAGAATGCCATATCTGAAAACTACCTAATTTACAGCATGCTTTAAAGATTTGTTCCATACTCGATAACCACGAGCTATAGTGTTAATATCGTTCGTCTGGCCTTCTGTCCCAGACAACAAACTTATAAATTATTGCACGACTATACTGTGTATGTAAACGCATACAACTCTATCTCATAAAAAATACGGCCATGCAGTGCCATACCATACCTGGAAATATCTGGCGGATGTAGTCTTCTAAATTCTTCAACACTTTCTCTCTGTATGAAACTTCTGACTTCTCAAATTCAAAATCAGCTGAAAGACAAAAAAAGGGCTTATTCACCTCTCAGTGACGTAAACTCTACTCCGTAAATGGTTGTATTTTTCGTTTCAGTCATCAGCTTTCGAATCTCTTTACGGTGGCCAATTCACATGATCAACCCAGTTGACAAAACCAAATTATCTTATGCGAAATTAAGTTTCCATGTGTGGAATTTAATAAGGTTTAAGACAATCGCAAAATTATTTGCATCGCTTTGCTTGTTTTATTTTTTTGTCGTAAAACGCCGATCCAGAACAGATTTGTCCAGCGAACTAGTTTTGCGATTTTTCAGCGCAAACACAGAGCTTCGGTTGTCCATAACTCTTATTGGTATATACTGTACCACACAAGTGAATAGTACTTTTCACGCGCGCTGATTGGCTAGCTCGGAGGTGATTAGCCAAGAACTATACACCTCCGAGCGGCCGAAGAGAAACAAAATGGCTTTTGTCGGTATATTGTCACAAATAAAGTTGCTCTTTGGGCCGCTAGTTATTCAGCTTGTGTAGTATATACTAAAACAATTATTGTTTGATTATGACGCTCGTTAAGTTTTCACATGACGACGTGGCGGCCATATTAGTAGGCGTCGGCCATGTCGTCGTAGCAGCTCAAACAAGTGAGAATTTAACTCTTTTCTTATCTTAAGTTTTCTTTTGTCATTGCTGCTGACCATGTGAGTAGAAACGTTTTATACCTGTATATCATTCAGGCAGCGTTCATAATGGGGCGGAGAAATTTGTAAACGCAGCTTTATTTCTACGTTTAGGCCAACTGTCCACACTAATCCGTCACGAAAACTGAACATTATTTTCGAAAACGCTCTACAAACAGGAGGAATTTGTAAACGCCGGCGTTGCGTTCTCGCGCGGACGAAGCTTTTTGAAAACGATGTAGTCACGATAATTCTTGTGATTTTACTGACAGAGTTTTCCTCAAACACAAATCCAAAAATTATATCCTTTTTAAATTCCTCCACCAAAGTGTGGATGGAAACATTTGATGCGTTTTCAGATTGAAACCTCCCTTTTCAAATTCCTCCTCAGACAGAATACAAGTGGACACACCCACCTCTACACTTCCTGCAAACAAAATCCAACACTGCACCGAATTGCGGAGTCATTGGTGGCAACCTAGCCAGTTGTGGCTTCCTTAGATCTGGGCAATGTTCCTTGACGTGCCCATCCTCCTTACAGAAACAACACGTCTTAATTGGTCGGTTGTTTCCTGTAAACACTTGGGCATCAAAACAGTACTCGACATTTTGTTGAGTAGCAGCCGCGTCGCTGTTTACAGCTTTGGAACTACTGCTTTCACATTCAGAATCCGCAGACGCTGTTTCTGTAGATTTAAATTCACTGGCACCTTCGCCATCAGATGCAGTCAAATTGGCTTCGACCTCACTTTCTGCATCAATTTGGTCCTTGTTTTTCAAGCTTGGAGGATTTTGTGTTTGTCCTTGAGACACACTACCATTTTCACAATCATTGCTAGAGAGATCAAGAGACTCCATTTGTTTCGTTGTAGGGTCTAAGTCATCGATTTCAAAGATAGCCTCTTCGTTGGTTACATGTTTATCTTCCTGTTTCTTGTTTTTTCCTGGTTTACTGTCATTCTTCTTGTGTGCCAGGTTGGATTTGACATTTGTTACCTCTGCGACTGGTCCTAAAAAAAGAACTACATGTAAAGACTAACCACTGCCAACCTGTCACAGATCAGTAAAATAATTGTCTTTCGTAGGCCTGTTTGGCTTGTGGAAAACGGTTTTTCTTGCAGTATTTGATGAACATTGAACCCGGCAAAGTTGTGCATATACAGTAGCTGCCACTTGCGATTGCAAATGTGAATGCTGAACATATTGGAAGTGAACCCAAATCTTGTACAGTGTAAGCAGTAGTCCCCACACCAGAAAACAAATACTACACAATGTACAAAATAAATAGCCAGTTCAATTCTCCAATAACTGTTTTGGCTAGTAAAATCCGACACGTAACGAGGTTATTATGCCAGTATAGTAAAAAGTCAATCTCAAGCCTAGTACAACCAAGACGTTAAAATTCCTAATTCACCTTGAAAGGAAGAAGGTTAACGTAGCGGTATGTACATGTAGTGCGGGCCTTAAAAAAATGCTCTTAGAGGACAAATTGCACTGCATGGAATGTTGTCCCACTTACCATTTTGTGCCGCATTAGGCAAGGAACTAAAATACAGAAAACTGTTTATCCAGCAAGTAAAGAAGTAGTCATAAGCTGAAGATAAAAAAATAACAATTCTAAATTAGTGATATCCAGTAATAAAGAAACCACTTTATCCGTCTGTGCATCTTGAAATGTTGCGTCTGACGTTTTAATTTTTCGAATTCGGTTTTTGTAATCCGTGTCAATCTTCTCCATCCTTAACCATCCTTGTTCCTTTATGGTTTATTATTATCTGTTTGGTGTTTTTCTATCTTAGTAAACTATTATTTACAGTTACCCATTATTATTACCTTCAATTTAAATGTAATTTAAATTGTGTTTGTAAACGACCAAAATAACTCCAAATGATCTTTCAAATCCTTGCAACCTCAAACTTTTTTCGCTTCTCTTGAGAGTACTAGTTTTATACACCTTTGAATTGTGCATGAAATCAAATAAAATACTTGGTAATATGGTTTTGTGATTTCACACCGTACTGGCAGTGAATATATAACAGACTGGTACAGGCAAGTTGAATGAACACAATCCCAAAGATCAATAATTATCATAATATTACATACCTGAGTCACTACTCAGTGAAGAAGCAACATTACGTTTGGAAGAGAAGGGATCTGCAGAGTGACAATTTACATGCAAACATACAAAATGGATCTATTAAAAGGAAGCCTTGAATCCCATAATACAATGCACGTTTAATAGGTAAGGTATAAGGAGCATTTCTACTTCCCCCCCCCCCCCCCCCCCCCCCCGGGATGAGATGCTAGTCCATCGCAGGGTTACCCCCAGCATTAAATTTGCAAGTATCCATAGCCCATTGCAGAAACGCGAGAGCACTGGGGCGAGTTTCTTATATTGATTAGATTGAAAATCGAACCATTTCAACCGAAATGTTAATGATGAAAAGCTACCCAACCAAAATTGAGAGTTTTCAGTGGAAAATTGCCCAAATGGGAGCCTTGCAAAAGTTGGAAAATTCCATACAAATCCCTATAATTTTGTGGCCTGTCTACCCAATCCATACAAACTCTCTATTCTAGGTGATATTTTAAGAGAGGCACTGGATGAGATGCTAGTCCATCGCAGGGTTACCCCCAGCATTAAATTTGCAAGTATCCATAGCCCATTGCAGAAACGCGAGAGCACTGGGGCGAGTTTCTTATATTGATTAGATTGAAAATCGAACCATTTCAACCGAAATGTTAATGAATGAAAAGCTACCCAACCAAAATTGAGAGTTTTCAGTGGAAAATTGCCCAAATGGGAGCCTTGCAAAAGTTGGAAAATTCCATACAAATCCCTATAATTTTGTGGCCTGTCTACCCAATCCATACAAACTCTCTATTCTAGGTGATATTTTAAGAGAGGCACTGTGTGAGTAAAGTGTCTTGCCCAAGAACACAACAGAATGTCTCCAGCCAAGGTTCAAACTAGGACTACCAAGATATTACCTTAACTTAGAAGACGGTGGTGTTGGGAAATGTAAAGAACATGTCCACAGTTGGTGATTATCACTACCTGCTGAATTATCTCACCTTCAACTGCTATTCTACGGTGACCCCATTTCTTCTTCTCTCGTGAAACAGGCATTGGGTCTTTGATGGAAATCACCAAGTTTGGAATATCAAAGTCAACACCGTAAAACCTGGGGGAAAATCCACTTAAATTTGAGGACATTCTTACATCAGAGCAATGCCTTCAATAATGAAGTGACATAAAAAAAAAAAAATCAATGTAGCAAGTAAGACGCTTACATGGACGTGCACATGTAGTATTACATTGTAATAGTGTTGATCAATGGAATAACAAATTACTTCTTGCACAAACGACATTAAAACTCTGCTTACCTAAACAGCTGAAACCACAAACTCCCACTAGCATCTTTATTAATGCTTACAAAGTCTTTTAAAGCATCTGGACTATCCTTTTCAATAGCCTGGCAAGATGTAATAAATAATGCTATTTAACAACAGTAAACATTAATAAGTTAAACTCTAACTGCTCCAAATGCAATAAAACATATTTGATAGGCAGCTTGTAAGTTAAAGCTTACTTCAACTGGCTCCCATCTCGGCAGTACTGGAGGTCTTGTCTCCTGTAGGAACTGTATCACCATCAGAGCCAGTGAGTAACCCGGCAGGCCACCCTCAGATTGACAATCAATGTTACAAATCTAACAAATGAAACAAAATAACATTTCAAAATGTCTCAACAAAGATTTCAGTCATCTGAAAATCACTTCAAAAGTTTGTAAATATAATTTATTAACTATACAATTGAACACAGATAATTGGGAAACAATAAGCTACATGTGTATAACCTTGTGGTATGTGCAATTTTTATTTTTATTGATATGACTGGGTGTAGAAAGGCATTGTAAGAGCTGCATTTCTTCAACTTAGCCAGGGCAGGGTTTTGAAATGCATGTATGTAAGACTGCTTCACCTCAAGCCAATTACATTAATTTTATTAATTAAAATAACCAGCTGGCCACATCCCACAAAACACACTATAACAATAATTATACTATTGTTTAATACTAGTAATATTTTAACTTGCACTCACCCTTGCCCAGTATCGCAGTGCTACAACCAGCATTCTCACTCGAGGATCAAAATCACAGTACTTCTTTAACAACCAACTAGTTTTGGATGCCTAGTTAATAGGCAACCACAGAGAATAAAGTCATATTTCGTACATGTAAATCAACGGAAAAAAAAATAGTGTACAGAAACAACTGAACACATTTTAAGATTCTTAATATGTCGAGCTATGCCACAGAGGTAAACTTTTATGATAAAGAAACACAAGTGCTCCATCAATTCAAACTAAAAGGTATCTATCCTTGATGTGGTCAAAAGTCAAAATAAGAGAAGTGGACCATTGAGAATTATGCAGTATTAATTTTAATTGTACTCACTGTTACATTTCCAGGACTAAGCTCGCAAACCAGAGCACTGCAAAGTAAAAAAAAGTTATTATAATTCTATTAGGCAAGGTAGTCTTTCTAAGGTAAATCCAAGCATCTGATTGGTTCTTTCTTAGTCAGGATTTTGCCATACGGACTGCTTCTATGGGAATCATAAGCTGTGTATTCTAGTTTTTTTCAAAAGCTGACATATTAATTAAAAAAGCCTGGCCCAAGTGAAATATAATACTTGTTGTTTGTATGGTTCTTGCTGCACTCTGTCCCTACTGCCTCAACCCCGGGCCAAAATTTTTCAGTAAGGCCCTCACACTTGGTAAATAAGAAGTTGACAGTTGTAGCATGTAATTCAAAATCACCAGTGTGAGTTTAAGACTTTTAACTTGACATTGCTATTTTGATATTGAACTTATATTAAGACTGAATAATACTGATCTCTCATGTACAACGATTACAAAGGCAACTTGCTTTGAAACTACATATATTACTAGTTACAGTACTGTTAGTAATAGAAACAATTTGTTACATGTTATATTTTTTGTTTTAAGAATAAGTTGTGCAGGGTTGTCAAAATAAGCTGGCAACTGGGGCATTTCACCGGCTATTTTGCATACTGCGCCGGTTACTCCGAATGTTCATATGTCAGTTCTGAGCGTGATATTGGAGATATATAATGGAAATAGCCGCCTAATTTTTGGATGGAACCTCCTACTCAAAAACCTACTGACAACCCTGGTTGTGTAAAAATTAAATACTTGTAATCTGAGAGTAAATTACAATTATAAAACAATCGACAAACCTTGAGAGATGTTTGAATAATATCCGTGGTACCTTTGCATCAAATTCACTTTTCACATCATGGTAACGCTCTAAAATAACATTGAAGCAAAAAATAAAACATCATTTGTGTCCATGACTGTCTCACTCTGTAAGATGTTGGTATTGAGATACAATGTACAGTAGAGCTAGTTATAAACTTTCACACCCTCAGTAAATTTTTCTCAAAGGTAACCATGCACTAACATTACATACAGGTACATGTATACAGTGCAGGTCAGATATATCCAAACCAAAATGTATGCATTACTAATTCTTGTCAGCCCAATATGCGTACATGCATACACACACATATGCATATACATGTACAGTACATGCGCGTATCCCTCATTAGTATGTATGAACTAACCTATTTTTTCTTCTTTTCTTAACACGTCATTGTTACTTTCAATGGCTTGACAGCTTGCCACAGAGCAAGAAAGAGTTTATACATACACCCTTACAAACCCCATTAAAGTTACTAAATGAAAGAATGATTTGTTTGCAGGTTTATTTACAACTCACACAATTTGATTTACACTTGTGCAAAAACTACTTTTTGCACAAATTTTGCCATGTAGTGCTCAATCTGTTCAGATATGTCCTGCATTAAATGCTAATGAGATTCAAATTCCTTACGATAAGCACTGCAAAGTGTCTTCATTGGTAAAATGTCACCAATACTCAACACAACCCTGTCAAATACATGTATGAAGTAATTTTATGAAAAATGTCCAATAACCCTGCCAAATATGAAGCACTAATTAAGCAACACTTGCATTGAATTCTGGACATAAGTGAATCTGTTTAGTGATGAGGATTATTTACTATACACTGTAGTAGGTCCACATCAGCCCTTTTACTGTCTTACTTATCTATCCATCATAACTTTTTTTTTTAATATCACAGAGAGATGACAGCAAACACTACCCTGTATCATCTTACCATCATTTTGAAGCAAATCCAAAATCGACAGCAGAACACGGGGGACATTCACCTGTCATTAAACACAAGCAATAAGATTGACAGAAATATCACTAAAATATTGTGTTACCAGAAAATGATCAAAATTTGTATGAACAGTTCTGCACCTCATCTGGAATGGCAAGATCAAGGTTGACGTCACTATCCTTCAGACCAAAACCAGTCAAGGAGGAACCATAAAGAGAGACCGAACACTCTGTTGCAAGAAAATCAGAATGTGACAATGCTACAAAAAATAATTATTGTTTAACATACAGGAAATAGCTAAACATTAAACATACAAACTGTATAATTTCCAGAATCATTAAAATACTACATTTTAATTTGTAAATCACCTACCACGCATTGTACTGATTTGTCAGTACAGCATAGAGCTCTACAGTACATGTACATATTCAAAATTACAATTTTGCATCCCCAGCTACTGCAAATTAGCACCCAGGTGCAAATTCACTTTTGGTAGCTCAAGGGTGGATGCTAATTTTTGGAGGGAGGGATGGGGCACTTGTTTCTCTTAGAACATGTGCATCTGAATGTGAAAAAAGAACTTAAATAAAAAACAACGGACAAATACATGTAACTCAAGAAGGGTGAAGGGGTAGAGAATTAAAATAAGGGCTCTCAAACACTGTACATATAGATGTAACACCATTAGGTTACAATGAACACACGCTAAGTTCAGAAAATATCCATACCTCCCCAACAGAAGGGACTGTTTCTAAGACTCCCACTCCTCTGGAAAATCAAATTAAGCTTCATACATTCCTTTAATTTTTTTTTGGTCTCACAGACCCTCCACCCACCCACAGGGAATTCTTATCTTAAAAGAATATCGAGTGAAGAACACACATATCAATACTCAAAAAAGCAAAATAGCCTAGTTATCCAGGCATAAAACATCTTCACTAAACCAACCCTTAAAGCAAACTTAGCCGAAGAAAAGCAACCTCATGTTCAACATAAATATTCACTTGGCTCAATTTGCCATTCCAAAATCTTTGCCAAAACTTATCGTAAATTCATGATATATATGGATTTACAAGCTTATGAAAGGCAGCCTCGACACAATCTAAATCTTTGACTTAAATTGATCTTAAAAGATATTGTATCTAGTGGAATTCTTCTTCTGTTAAAAAGGGCCAGAAAAGCAAAATAAACCTAATGTAGTAGCCACTAAGGCCAAACATCCTGACTCATGAAATCTGACTCATAAAAAATCTTTATTCACTTATCACCCTGACTCATGTCGTCATATTTCGCGCTACGGCTGGATGCGACCAACTACTGTACATGTGTAGTGTCTCATCTTAGGGGAAATGTACTTCTGGCAGCTGCATTAGCACCAGCCATAGCAATTTGCTTAAACTCCCTAATAAGAAATCTACTGCACCTGGAAACATGGTGCACACTGCTTTGCCAACGTCTTCGGCAACTTTCTGTCTGGTTGGTAAATCTTTTACAGGGCATAAACCATGCTCTGAAAACACTGAATCCAGGAGCTTGCTCAGTGCTAAAGTTTGGTGTTCTGAAGGTGGAGCAACCTTTGTTAGGGACAAGATCTTTCCTTTGGTCTATGCAGTAAACAACAAGACTGTTAGTATTGCACGTAATCTTACATCAGGGTTCGTAGACTTATGACCTGTCAAAATTCCATGACTTTCCCTGACTTTTTCCATGACTTTTTGAAATATTCCATGAGCTAAGTTAAGCTATTTCCCTCCGGCAGTAGTGTCAAACAATCATTTATTCAGCTGAAATTACATTTGATTTTGGACTGCCAGTTAATTTTTCAACTTTGGATCTTAATGCCTTTCATTCATAGAAAACATACTGATTTTCCATGACTTTCCATGACCTACACCTAAATTTCAGGACTTTTCCAGGCCTGGAAAATGAAATTGTAAAATTCCATGACTTTCCAGGTTTTCCATGACCTGTACGAACCCTGTACATGTACATGTAAATGTGGTGTAAATGTACATACAACTTGAAATATGCAACAAAAATAGTTGAGACAATTTTAGAATGATGCTTTTTTTAATTACTTCTATCGTTAATACCCTGGCCCGCCAATTTGATGTTGTGTATGGGATGTAGTCTGCGCAGTCTAAAAAGAGAAAAATGAACATTGTTTGGAAGGGAAAGAGAGAAATGTTTTCAACATGTTCAAAATCAAAATTTACTGCTAAATGTCTCAACACTTTTTGCCCCCATTGTAATACTTCTCGTGATTCAAAAATACATGTACAGTGTATCCCTCACCTTCAATGCTCTCTTGTGACCCTTGGTTTTAATATGAGACCAACATTTGGAAATATTTGCCAGTTTCACTTCACACAATTCACAGTAAAAAGGAGCATCTAAACACTTATTTGGATCCTAACAAATGCATAAAACAATTCAGTAAAAAAAAGAACAACAACTGAAGAAGAGTGCATGTAATTTCAGATTGCAACCTGCTAGAGGTTGTTATTAAAAAAAATTAATAAATGACTTTTTATTATTAATTAGTGTCACTGTATTTACTACTGCTGTCCTGATTGGGGATACTGTAGAACATTTTCACATGACAATACGGCAACCATAGTGGTGTTTGAAAACAATAAAAAGGTGATTATGTTGACGTACATGTACCAAACCAATCTTGTGAGAGTTCAATTATTTTCTTATGCAAACACTTCCTTTTGTTCTAATAATTTGGATGTGAGCTGGCCATGAGAGTGACGACATGCTAGACATTAAATAAAGAAACAAATTTATGTTTAATATTCTACATGGAGTATAATGGTTGTCATTTCTGGGAATGAGAATGTCAATGGTACATACATGTACCTTGAGTTTATCACTTGGCAAAACAAATTGAGACTCCAGTTCCTTGAATGTTTTTTCAGAGTGCTGTTTTTTCTGTTCTTCGCTTAAAATTCCACTTTCCTGTAAAAGTCATCACACAACCACACATGGGTAAAAATAAATATTAAATATTATTACAAGTTAAGGAGACTTTTAAACTTTGTGTACAAATACAAACCCTCTACCATGCACAACAAACACATTCTTAACAATGTATTTGAATCATTGCATGGGAGAGATATCTATCTACTTAATAAGCTTGTATCATCTTCGCCTCAAAAAATTTACACTGTGCTCTATGCTTATAATGAACTTATGCAGAGTTGGTTGCATCAAAATTTAGTAAGTTGCTACAATAACATACATGTATACAAATAAATCTAATTCCACAGTCCCTGTCAAAACTTGTGGCAGGGGCTTCATTATATTTTCAGTAGGAGAGTAACTGTTTTCACCGGTTAGCAAAACATTTTGAACTCAACCTCTCTATGGGAAAAACCTTCCCCTAGATGGTCAAATCAGGCGGGTAAAATAATCTTCACAACTGAACAATTTACTTGGTGCCTGGCCTCTAATTATTGTGCAGTTCCAAAAAATATCCATACTCCCCCCACAGAAGGGATTGGAATTTCCGGGGGGTGGGGGATCTGTAAGGCCAAATTATTCAAAGAAATGTATGAAGCTTACAGTCAAACTAAGTAAAGCGTACCCCTCAAGATTGCATAAATGAACTGATTATTTGAAACTTGAACCCGCTGGTCGTTTCAAGAATGCAATAATGAATTGATTATTCCAACATTGAACTCGCTCACTCGCTCGACCAAGAATACGGCTAATGGGTTCCGTTTTCAAAAAATCAATTCACTGTTGTGACTAGTAGGTTTCCAACCTGCTAATCTTTTCTAGAATGCAATAGTGAATTGATTTTTCGGAAATGGAACCCGTTAGCTGTATTCTTGGATCGAGCAACCGAGTTCAATGTTCGAATAATCAATTCATTATTGCATTCTTGAAACGACTAGTGGGTTCAAGTTTCAAATAATCAGTTCCTTAATGCAATCTAGAGGGGTACGCTTCACTTAGTTTGACTGTAATTGGAATTTCCAGAGGGTAAGGAAGGGAGGTCTTAGAAAAATTCCCTTCCGTTGGGGGAGGTATGGATATTTTCTGGAATTACACATTTCAAGCTCCCTGTTCTTTCGGAATTAAAATCATTTCCCTTGAAATTGCCCTTCAGTCAATCCACTATCAGTTATTTCAATCTTCTGCTATTTTGAACTATTTTGTTTCTGTCAGAGTTCAACACAGCTGGGTTCAACCGCTGTAGTGCACCTAAACACCAAATGCTAATATGGCAGACCACTTGGTCGGCACCTGGAACAAGTCGTATGAAAGCGAGGCTAATCAGGATTTGATGTTTTGTTTTGACAATGCTTTTCCACCCTATTTGCATTTGTTGTATTGATTGATGAGAATCAGTTACATCAAGTAGAATTCACATTAATGCCCGAAATTAAACTTGTCCTTGTAGACGCAGCATTTACTCCGGATCTGACATTCAGTGACGAAAATGTGGTAATACAGTTTTAAAAGTACAAAAAATAAAGAAATTAAACATTCCTCTTAGGCACACATGCGAGTTAAAAACTATTCATGTTGCACTTGAACATTTATGTTGAGGCTTGCACTTACACGTAAGCAAAGATGCCTTTTCAGAGTACATGTATTTAGAATACACTTGTGCTACAGTGGAACCCTGCTATAATGAAGTGTCACCGTACCAAAATAAATGTTCGTTATAGCAGGGTCTTTGTATAGTGAAGACCCCGTTAAACGAATTATCTAGTTAACAACAACAATATTCATTATAGCGGGGTAACCAAGCTGAACCAAGCTGAGTAAAGGGATAAACACCACGCAAAACAGTCTACAGACTTGTGCGAGAACAGTAACATTTAAATAAAGCGAAGCTTTGAAGGTCAAAGTTTCTACCTTGACCAAAAGAAGTCTTGTTTGGCTTATCAACCATATTTTGTATCACGTGTCGTTTTTACTGACAGCCAGCGATAGAACAAAATATTCGTTATAGCAGGGTAAATTGTGCATTGGGACCGTCAAAATCAATTCGTTACTTTCGGGCTTTCAAATGTTGTTCGTTATAACGGGGTCTTCGTTATAGCGGGGTTTGTTATAGTGGGGTGCCACTGTAGTAGGGTGATGAGCAGCTCGGAAAGTGGCAGTTCTATGTTGAGCTTGGGACATACCAAAATATGCGACCTACCAATTGTGCATCTAAAAAAGTCAACTTTAATCCATCATGTACCAACGCACTAACTTCCTCTCTACTGTATATCTCCCCACCCCACCCCCATTTTATTTTTGTCTTTCACCTTCTCTAGGATTTTTAGCTTTTTAGCTTTAATAAAATTGCAATGTTAACTCCGGCTTTAGCAAGGACCTACCTCCTTTCCATCATCTTTCTTTGCTGCCCTGGTCCTGTTCTTAAGAGAAGCACCTTCCATCGCACCAGCTTGTATTTTCTTAGACTGATGTAATTCTCCGTCACCTTCATGCAATCCTTCGGAATTCTCCAGAGACGACCCAGTAATACTTTCAGAATTGTCCATTTTAATAGCAGTTTAGTTCGCTTACCATATTGCCCACTTCATTTTGTTAGCGTCTGTGTTGTACACGTTGTCTCGCAGACAGTCTAGCTAAACACTATTGACACAAATGCATAATTCATCAAACACTCGACGACTCAAGAGTTATCCCGAATGCTTCCACATATTAATTAAGGTGTTATCGTGGGAAAACACTATGTAGACTAATATTGTCGGTCTTGTGCACCCATGTTGATGTTATACAAGGTCTTTAGTGAATGGAAACCCGATCGTGGAGCTCAAAACACGACCAAATCGTACCATATCAAATCTTCACCGCCATTGTTGTCAACGCATATATTGTGTTGCGTAGCCGATATCCATGTTGGCTAGAATCGCGGGCGCAGCGGCAGCGCGCTTGGTTTGTTTTTGCGTGAAAAATTACCATTAAGTCGGGTCGGTATGTAAACGAGCAGCGCTTACAACGTTTCTCTGACAGAACGAAATCCTCCCCGGCTCACTGGAACTTAAAACAATCATTCACACTACTTGCTCTATTATCCGGCTGTACCCAACATGGCCGAAAAGCGTCCGAAGTACATGAACTGGATTCTGGAATGTATCAACTTGCTTCGAAGTCGGAAATCGAGGCCCGACTTGGAGCGAATTTGCCGGACAATGAATAAGTGTCACGGAATCGATCAACGAGATACAGAGGAAGATTTAGCCGCGCTCATCGCCAGCGGAATCGTGACTAAGAGGTCTTTTAAAGGCGCAATTTCTTATCGCAATGCGTCCGGTTGGCACAGAGTCATCGGCGCCGGTAAAGTTTCGAGAGCCGCCCGATGGGTGGGCGAAGCGATTCGAGCTCTTGATCGTGGGTACGGCGTCAGCGCAGTGGATATCGAGAAATTCATCAGCGCTCGGCACCCCTATTACCATAATCTGAAGGCCAGGATCAAGATCGCTTTGAAGGAAGATTTGGACCATGGTCGTGTTTGGTCTGTAAGCGAGGGAATGTATAGGTTACTGGAATCCGCCGAGGTAAGCCATACAACTGACGACATAACTTTATCATTCGCGAAACATGCATGGCTGTTCGCTAGAGAAAGTTCTCTAGCTATGATCGTATGCATGTAGATTCGTGTTAGATGCATGCGACTCAACGCCGATGTTGCGTTCTGTTGTGATACATTGTTACTGTTTGGGAATGTTTCTTCTTTCCACCCTTTCCAAGATGGGATGGCAGTTTTTCTGAGTGTCCAACCGTAAGCAGATGGCAAACTGTAGAAAACTTTTTTGGAAGCATTTGTTTGCCTTTTGCAGTCGTTCGCCGTAATGTGGACATGTGTTAGAGGCCTATTTCCGCGTCACGCATTAATTACGATCTTATGTTTTCCATTGTGCACTTTGAGGCGAAGGACATAAAATTTATTCTACTTTGTTGATGGGCAATTTATAAATTTAACTGTTACGAATCGAACCGTGATCAAAATTGTTATGAACATTTAATCTGTGTTGTTATAGAGGTCTAAGCTTCTGAGTATGCCGGTGCTCCGTTTATGATACTTGAATAATCAAATTAATTGATAATTCTTTTACTCATGGAATAATGATTTAAATCCGTTTAGCGGCTTAAAAAATAATACTTCTTGAGAAACAATAGAAAATGATAAAAAGAGCCCCCGTTGGAAGTGCAGTGTAGCATAAATCCCTCAGTCCATGTTTGACTGTTTTAATTTAAATTTACATTAGCTGCACAAGATCAGATGTTTTCAAATGATCTCTGCCACAATCGTCATTGTCATCAGCATTATACCGGTAATCGCCTTCATCATCACCATCATCATTGTCGTCATCATTATCGACACGACTGACTTTTAATACTGACATTGCAATGTAGCTTGCCCTGTTTCAAGATTTGATGTACAGCTGTAACCAGTACTGCGCATCATAAGAAAAACCCACCATAAAAAAAAACTCTTGATTAAGAATCTGATGGCTAAAATACTGGCATTTAATTAAACATTCATTAAATATGAACTTGCACATGCTGAACTGAGTAGTTACAATGGTCCTTATTTTGGAAAATGGGTTGAGTATAGAATCTGAAATAAATCGAGGGATCTTCAACATGGTGCATATTGTATTTTCTTGGAAGAGTTTATCTGTGAACTTAAGTGTCTGGCTCTATGAGCCACTAATTACTCACTTTCATATTACTTTGATTTCAGAGCCCTGAAAGAGAAATTCCTGCATGTGACCAAGTTTGCGACTTCTGTCTACAAACTGCAGAGTCCAACAGACGAGGAGAGCCAGAAGATCTTCTGATATGCAGGGATTGTGGCAACAAAGGTAGCTACTGTGTATATGCTTCAAGGTAGCGTTGTTCATGTTTTTTTCATACAGCTTGCTTGGTATGTACATGTATATATAGACAGTATTTGATATACCAGAAAGTGTAAATTGATAATTTTTATTGTGCAGTTCCAGAAAATATCTATACTCCTCTTACAGAAGGGATTGGAATTTCTGGGGGGGGGGGAAGGGGGGGGGGGGTTCTCAAGGGCAGATCCAGGATTTTGAAATGGGGGGTGAATTTTTGTAATAATGTCAGAGAATTCAAATATTATTTCAATATTTGAGGGACAAGAAAAAAAGAAAGAAGGGGGCTCAGAAAAACAGGGGTGAAAATTCACCCATTTCACCTCCCCTGGATCTGCGCCTGGTTCTGTAAGGCCAAAACATTTAAAGAGATGTGTGAAGCTTAATTGTAATTTCCAGAGGAGTACGGGGAGGTATGGATATTTTCTGGAATTCCATATTGTTCTAAGTTTTGTTGGGTTTCTAAAAGAAGAGTTTCAGATTTTTTAATTGGTTTACATTGTATAAACCATGCAAACCTAAATGATATACTTGTTTGCATGATTTTGTTTGACTTCATGATCAGCTGATAAGATTTAGTGAGCAAGTATTTGTCTGTATCGCTGAGCCTTGGAATTTTACTGTTGAATTCCAGGTGCCTTATTATGGGTTTAGCTGTGACTACTCAAGGTTTATTAAAATTCATAGTAGATATGTTCACAGATAAATACAATATTCAAATTTGATTCTATCTTTCTTGTTTTTTTTTTTTTATTATTTGTTATCTTTCAGCACACCCAAGTTGTATGAATTATTCCCCAGAGCTTGTTCACAGAATCACGTCTGATGCTAGTGCATGGCAGTGCATAGACTGTAAAGCCTGTATAATATGTAATGACAGTGGAGATCCTGTAAGTCTTTCCTTGAATATAACAGATGATGTTATGGCTTGTGTTTGTAGCTGATATATAATACACACTGATTGGCTAAAGAAGAAAGTGAAAAGCCATGACAGGCATTGTTAGTAATAATTATAACTAACTTATTACTGTAACTTTGAACATGCAGCCAATCTTTATGGGAAAATATCAAACTGCTTCCAAACAATATTAAAGTCACTTTCATGGCAAGGTCTCTGTTTGAGATTTTTTTACAACAACCTCATTCTTGGTTAATGAGTTACTAACTTTTTATAATTTACATGTATTTAGTACTCTTAAAACTAGCTTCACTAAATTGGGGCAGATCCAGGATTTTTGTCAGGAAGGGGTACCTCACTTTGGAATAGTGTAACTGAAAAAAAAGGCTTCCTCTTAGGGGGTGTGCATCCCCCTGCAACCCTCCCCTTCCCCTACATCATATCTGCCCCTCCCCCTTTTGGAAGATGTGTTGGTATGGTGATTATTATCATCATGTTGGGATTCCAAAGAGCACTTGCTAAGATTATTGTGCTCTGTACAGGTGTACTTAGGTAATTGAGGATTCATCTCCCACACTCTCCCTCTTTACCCAGGTGACAGGCCATCTGATAGGGTGCGGAAAAAAATGGAAAATTATGCGGAAATGAATGGCAGCATTATGTAAAAGAAACTGACAATTATGCGGAAAAGACGCCAGATTATGCGGAGATTTCTAAAATTAATAAAGTTGTTCCCTTGACTTTTTCAAACGTATAAAACACACGTTAATGTCTTACCGAGAATTTAACTCCTTCATGACATGTTTGACCTTTTGCTGCCATTCGTGGAAACCGGAAGTCTGAAAACTAGAACCCAGGCCCATCACCAGAAGGTGCATGGAACGCCCGGAGGTTTAAAATTGTTTACGAACAAAAACGTGTGTTTTGGTCGCTATTTTGAGTGAATAAATTCTTCAAAATGATCACTCTCTTCCCTATTTTCTGCTTCTGAGGATGGTAAGCAGTTGCTTTCTCGCTTATAAGTAGCAATTTTTTAGTTTTGTGCTGAAAAATGCCCCAAGGATGTGGAGGATGCTGAAGTATGCAAATTATGCGGATCCGCACCACCGCATCCTGGCAGATGCCCTGAGGTGAATACGTAAATAAATGTACCTGTAAATGGGTTTCCACTGCCTTTGTTCTTACGTAGGGCTAACACTCAAAACCTCTGCTTTGTAACCTTTCCATGGTGGTTAACTGATCATCTTTAAGATTATCAACTTGAAATTGATAAACATCTAAGAGTGGTCCAGAACATTATTTCTTTGAGGTTGTGGTGTTAAGCAATTTTACATGGAGATGAATTTTCTTCTCATTTTTAGGCTGTGCAGGATTTTTTTGGTGAGAATTAATAGCTCAATGTGCAAGATCTTTTTAACATGAAAAATAGGTCTTTAGCTAGTAGAAGAAAGTGTTTGCTCAATATTTTTTCACCATGGCTTACTCACCTCAGTTTTTTTTCAACAGTAATGTTGCTGTACAGGAATGTTTTTTATTAGAAATTGTCAAACCCCCCTCCCCCTCCTCCTTCACAACAACAATGGTCCATCCCTAAGTAGGCTTTTATCCAATGATACACATCCACAGACATGCATCTTTTAAGCACCTGTGTGATGAATGGTGGGAGGTTCTGTCAGATCTTCAATAGTATCCTGCACCCCAAATTGAGTCCTGACCTTATAATGTCAAATGTGTATTATGATATTTACTAACAGTGACTATGTAACTCTTTGTTTTATTTGCAGAGTAGTTTATTGTTCTGTGATGCTTGTGACAAGGGGTATCATATGCAGTGCCATGTACCCCCTCTAGCTACAATGCCAATTGGTAAGAATCTTGGCAATCTGTTTTGTTGTTTCCCTTCGTAACATTCCTTCCTCTTTCCCTTCTTGAATGCCTCATCCTCTTCCTTATCTTGACTTACTCTTCCTCATCCCAACCTCCTTCCCCATCTTCCCTTCTTCTCCTTCTCCTTGC
>JAHPZR010019903.1:0-14105 GCA_019787425.1 Platygyra sinensis
ATTAACAAATTGACGTCAGTTTTTTATGGCGTCTGTCTGTTATTGATCATGAATTTCGTCATAACATTGTCAAAGTAGCTGTGGATCCACGAAGCGTAGCTGAGTGGATCCGCAGACTACTTTGACAATGTTATGACGAAATTCATTGTCAATAACAGGACAGACGCATTAAAACTGACATCAATTTGTTTTTTACCGATAACAAATTGTCGAATTGCCCGCTCTCGCTTGCTGACTTGTCGCATGAATTTCAAATTTATGTGTCTGTCCGCATATGGACAATAAAAATTAACCAATGAGCGCGCGTGAATTTCTGGGCAGTTATCGTAAAAAACGTATTTTTAACCATAGTTAATAGAGGGGACTGGTTATGAAGCCCGGCAAACATCAATAGAGCAAACAAGACGCCAAGATTTATGTTGGAAGGTCCACGACCCTGCACAATCTTTTGTTTTGCCCTCATACACTATGCACGAATTACGTAACCAACACGTTTCTATTGGTTGGTTCCTCATTTCGGAGTAAACAACTATTGTGTTTTGTGCAGGGTCCAGAGCCAAAAAGCGAACAATAACATACAACAAAGAACTTTGACGAGTTCCATAACCATTCCCTCAATTAACTATGTTTTAACTCATGAAAGGTGCGACGAGCGAGTCCCCCGGGTAAAATTAAATGAACCACATAGTAAACAAAGCATTGAAGGAAAAAGTAATGAAGCGATTGAAGATCAGTATCTTACCTTATGATATTAATCTTACCTTAGGCTCTTTGAAAACCATTGACGGGCTGCTAAAGCCACACGCGAGGCTACGTGGATGAATCACGCGTGGAAATCCATTGTTTTCTCTCTGAAGCAACGCGTGATTTCTCTTCCCTTAAATCAGTCACGGTACAGATGATTGCCAAACTCTACCAACGCACCAAAAACAAACAGAAAGCTTCCCAGTAGGTAAAATCGATGGCCTTGATGTAACCGACTTTAGGGAGAGACGCCTGGACACCAAAGGGAGTGTTGTTATAGCGAGCACCGTAGTGATACCGAGGGAGACTCGGGCGGGTACGCTGTGTTCATTGATCCAGAAGCCGACCCAACTGAGCATGACAACAGTGCAGTGGGAATGAAGTCTTGGATGATGTAATACACCAATGTGGCGTCTTAATCTAAAAGAAACTGCTAGAGCAGAAAAGTTGCCTATAGAAAAATCAATTTGTAGCGTTAATTAAAAGAGCATGAGGTTATAAATCAAACGGAAAATAACACTATAACAGATTTCTTCCACGATTCACATTAAATGACTGCTTTGTTATTGTAATCTATCTCAACTTTGTCACATCACCCATCTCCAAAAGACGAGGAGAGTAAATTTATAGGTTAAGGTGCTTATATCAAACTTAGAATAAAATTCAATTTCGCTGGCAACTTCTGGAACCTAACTGCGTGCCCACACACTAGGACTTGAAAGCCATATTGATGTTAATCAATTGAGAAATATTGATATTGGCATGTGATATTACGCTATTTTTAACTGTCTTTTTTTTTTTGTCTGTACTCAAACCTGTTCGTAAAGCGTCTTTCCTGGAAAGTACTTGCCATTCGACCAGAGTAAATTGTGGGATTGCAAGTCTCGGTGATGACGTGACGTGTGTGTGCTCTTTTGCTGCCCAGGCGTAGACTAGGTCCTTATCATTGTGCCCAACTATCCAGAAAAAAAGTTATAAAATATTCCTGACTAACAGTCTTGAATCTTTAAGCCTAACTATATAATTTTACTTGCCTTTTCTGTTTGGTTATTGTTGTAGGAGAGGCGCCAAAAAAAAACCAGGCTACTGAAATTCAGGATAAAATTTACCGAACCAATTTATTCCCGCGCTCAATTTCAATTTTGTTGGCGTTCTTAAGCAGATTAAAAATATGCATGATTTGTTAACAGAAAGAAATAGATAAAGATTGTAGTGGTGGTGTACAGAACTATAGAAGAAAATTTGATTCGTTTACAAGGTTAGTGTCTTTCACCCCTAAGACTGATGAGTCCTCCATTGAACTACAGTAGAGGACTTCGCTATACTACGTACCAGCACAAGTTGGCAAAACCGACTCCTCTTAGAGGCTTGGGAAATAAACAATTGCAAAAGTCCACTCAGCCGCGATGACGGCACGTTCCTGCCCCAAGAGTACTGCAGAGCCTTGACGCTATTGGATGAGAACTAGATTTCTAATATATTCGGTTTTTATCGGCAACTATGCGATCTTGAAGAAACTCGTCACTTCATTGCATTTTTGTTACCCCTTAAGAAGGCTGATGTTAATAGCTGAAACGTGGGAATTTTAAGATTTTCAACCGAGTTTCAACCGGTGTAGAATTTATATATTTCTCATAAATACCATTTATTTGGGATTTTTAGTTTTTAGGAGGCCGGGTAGAAAGATAGATTCAACAAATTGATGTCAGTTTTCATGCGTCTGTTCTGTTATTGATCATGGATTTTGCTATAACATTGTCTAAGTAGCTGTGGATCCACGAAGGGATAGCTGCGAGTGGATCCGCAGACTATGACTTTGTCAATGTTGTGAAGAAATTCATTGTCACTGTGAATACCAGGACAGACGCATGAAACCGGCACTGACTTCAATTTGTTTGTTACCATAACAAAGTTATCAAATTGTCCGCTCTAGCTCCCTCGTTGAAACATCGAATCAGTTATTAGTCCATGTGTCTGTTCACATATTGACAATGAAAATTAGCCAATTAGCATGCGAGGATTTCTGCAGTTATAGTAAAACGCTTTATTCAGTACAGGTAACCAGGCCTCACGATGCTGATGTCATGGTCCTCATGCATCGTGTATGATTAGCTTTGTATAATGTTGTATCCCAAGCAGGGTGGAAGGTCTGGGTTCTAGCCTAACACGTGATAAGTATCTCGCCATGGTTTCAGTTTAAAGGAGCTACGTCACGGTTAAATGGGTTTGAAAATTTTAAATTTAGCTTAACTTTTCAATTTTGTTGTTTGTAATCCGTGTCAATCTTCTCCATACTTAAAGGGGCTCAGTCACGGCATCTTGAGTTACTTTGAACATCGAAAAAAAATAACCGTTAAATTGAAGGAAACCTAAAAATAACACTTTGTAAAGATAGAAAAACATCAAAGAGACGATAATAAACCATAAAGGAACAAGGATGATTAAGGATGGAGAAGATTGACGCGGATTGCAAACAACGAATTTGAAAAGTTGTGCTAAGCTTTTCAAACGTGACTGAGCCCCTTTAACCATCCTTGTTCCTTCATGGTTTATTATTATCTCTTTAGTGTTTTCTATCTTTGTAAAGTATTATTTTCAGGTTTCCTTCAATTTAAAGGTAAATTTGTCGATGGTCAAAATACCTCAAAATATCGTGACAGAGCGCCTTTGATTAATTCAGGGTACGTTGAATACTTACAGCTCTGGATAGACAGTTCGCATGTTTGCTCGTCCATTGGAAAATTCCTCAGATCCATGAGGCAATAGGACCGTACTCTCTTCCTAAAAGAAAAACCATCCTTACCGAGTGCCACCACAAAATTTCTATTTTCACGTTGTCGATTCGAAATGATAACATTTTTTAAAAGATAGCATTTACATATGTTAAGGTCATTCCCCAGTATTGCATTGCGCATCCCTACTGCGCATAGTTTTACGCGTGATTAGCGCGCGCGCATTAGAAAATGGCGGCTTTTTCTTTACGACTGGACCTCGCCGAAGAGATAAATCGTCATTTTCTCGAAAACGACTACGGTGACCTATCATTGTTTTCTGTCGTTTTGAATTGAGTAGTAAATTTCTCTATGTAAAATAAATATGGGCCAATTCTCAGTTTTGAGAAAAAAAAACAATCGTCGGAAACGTGAATTTAGCAAGCAATCGTGGTGCTTTTATAAGGATTTATATGGTACAAACGAGGTGCTGTTGCTCCTAAACGAACATGGGGACCCCTCATTTTTATTTCCAAATTTAAGTTCCTATAATATAAACAATCAATTGGCAAAGTTTGAGAAAAATCTCAGTTTAGGTTCTATTTCAGTGGAATGACCTTAAGTACACCAATGTTTAACAATACACCTTATTCCAAAATGGCCGCCATTTTAGTATTCTTTTGTTTACTTGCAAATTAGCCCCTGTTGCCTCGTTTAAGGGAAGATATTCTTTTGAATTTCAAGTTTAAGAACGAGGCAACCAGGGCTAATTTGCAAGTAAACAAAAGAATACTTAAACGGCGGCCATTTTGGAATAAGGTGTATAGTTGGCTAGACTAGATGCGCGGTGGTTTATGGTTAGGCGCTGGTCTCCTGGTCGAGTGGTCCTGATTCGAGCCCTGGCCAGGGCAGGGACATTGCGCTGTATCCTTGGGCAAGACTCTTCACTCTCCATTACTTCACACGTTTTAGTATGCATACGCGAATTTTAGCCCATGTTCACTCGCGCGACGTTTTCTCTATGTCACGTTCCATGATACATCGTGCTGATTTAGCAACGAGGCGAGAACGCCAGCGTATGACTGGAGAGCCCACAGAATAGCCTGGATTCTGTTCTAATTTGACCATATTTGGGTATTTGTTGACGTTCCCGTTCTCTTGCTAAATCAGCCTAATTTGTAACAAAGGTGTTCATTTCTATTTGAGGAATTGAAGGAAATAAGCAGACATCATACCCTCCCCCCCCCCCTTCAGTTTATAACACTTGACGGAAAAAACACTGAATTTAATCAAGTCCGTGGCTGAAATAATCACCTAACACTATAAGTGATGTTTCCCTCTGAAGTAATCTCAAGCAGGAAGTCATGGCGAGTTTTATGATCAGTCATGTCTGATTCAAAGAAAGAATCCGGCAGCCATATTTGATCGACAAAGGGAGCTGCGGGTTTGATGGAAGGTACTTGAAGATGTTTTCCGAATGCAAGACGATGATCTCTCCAGTACTGACGGAAGAAAAAGGTTGCAGTGAAATCCTGTTGAAAAAAATCTCGAGGTTAACATTCTAACACTTGATATCACGTTTGCTGTATAATACTTTCCTCATTTTCATCAACACACATCGTTAATTTTGTTTAGTTTCCTGCAAACGTCACATTTAGGGCGCGTTTGTTTGGGATATTCCGGAATAAGAATATATTCCGGAATATATTCCGGCTATTCTGCTTCTGGGAGCAGAATAGCCGGAATGGAAATCCAGGTATTCCGGAATGAGAATAGTTCCCAAACAAACGCTTACTCGCATTATTCCAATTATTCTTATTCTGGATTGATCCCAAACGAACGCGCCCTTAATTGTGCTACACGCGTCTCTCGAAACAAACGATCGTTTTGTTTCTCGCGTCCTGTTAGCAACTTATTACACTCGGGGGTCACACTCGTGTGTGTGAACAATTTCACCCTATAATGAACGAAAACAGGAAACTGTCTTGCAAGATTTCTTATTTGACTTCACCTCAGCACAATTAGATTTCTATGCCATGAAAAAATAGAATTTACGTGATATATCCTCACCATGTTGATCTCATGGATGGGCACAATGGCAAGCATGTGAATATCAACAGAACTTCTACGGGAAGACCTGGCATTAAGCGAAATGCTTTAGCAATCAGATAGTACATAGAACTCTCTGAGGAAGTATGTAAGACGGCGAACAAAATGTTTTGCAAGATCTAGAAAAAGCCTTTAAACAGTCATTTTGTTAGCTGTTGAAGTTCGTATGCAAAACCACAGCTGTTGCTAGGGCCTGGATAGTGGGGCAAGAACCGCTCGCTCTTTTTAGACCGCGTGACATGGGCACGAGCAGCAAGTAGTAAACCCAAGATAGACTAATTTACTCCTCTCACGCACTCAATTCAGGCACCCAGTCCTCTCACTCGCTCCACTTACCCACTCCTCTTTAATAAAAGACACTATCACGAGTCTCACCTCCTACATCCGGCCTGACACGTTTGTCGTAATTCACCAATAAAGTGTCAAGCACGTGACTCATCTCATTCACTCTTTGCGAAGAAGCGTTATCTGCAGCACTGAAATGTAGAATCACATATGTTAACGCGGAAAATTAGTTCCCTGGCGCGGCAAAGACCTTTCGACGGTCATACTTCAATTATAGTTGCTGGTGTTCTTTCTAAGTCCAGTATTACCTAGACTTACACATAGATTTTAGTTGCTCGTGCATTTAGCTGTGTTAAAGGTGCGTCTCATAGACTTGATAAGCAGAGTTTACAGAGTTTTACAGGACCCATCAGCTAATTCACAGGTGTGGCAAGGAAGCAGAATAACAAAGTAAGAGTGTATATTAGGAATGGAATACGGCATGTTATACTAGACTAAATAACTAAGATTAGTATAAATCTACTGGTGTTCCATCACGAATGCCGTTCTCTGATTGGCTACACTACTCACTATCTAGCATAACAGTGTGACCTTGTTAACTTGATGACGGCCACTTCTTGGCATTTTCAAACGGTGTCTGTGAAGAGGATTTACATAAAGTTTTGAACGACTAGTAGATTATAGCGGAGCACCGGAGGCCCGAAGGGTCGCAAAGCGGAGCCCCGTACTCATATATAGAAAAGAAAAGAAAACCCATGAGTTGATTTTCTCATGGCTATCATGGCTAGCGGCATTGCTCGTGGGCGCGTGCGCACGACGGCGACGACGACGACGGAGCCGCGCAACATGGCTTCCATACTCCTAATAATGGGCTTACAGAGACGTGCAGCCTTGGTTTACCGTGTACTTCTTTAATATTGGACATTCATGTTTTGATCAATTGACACCTGTCAAAGCAAGGTATCTGCTGACCAGTATCGCTTGACCATATCTCGGGCTCAAGTCTATAACTCATCGAGGTAACGTGTTTTATGAAGTTGACCGCTGATCAAGTGTTGGTTTTCGATTGGATCGCGGGCTCATGTCAGTCTAACTTGTTGAAAACAGGTTAACGCTAGCCCGGGATTAAAATTTATTCGAATTACAATTTTTTCTTCTATGCAAATGTTTTTTGCTGCTTTGTTTTGTGTATATATGTGGTGATTATCACCCACATACTCTACACAAACAAAGCAGCAAAAAACATTTGCATAGAAGAAAAAATTGTAATTCGAATAAATTTTAATCCCGGGCTAGCGTTAACCTGTTTTCAACAAGTTAGACTGACATGAGCCCGCGATCCAATCGAAAACCAACACTTGATCAGCGGTCAACTTCATAAAACACGTTACCTCGATGAGTTATAGACTTGAGCCCGAGATATGGTCAAGCGATACTGGTCAGCAGATACCTTGCTTTGACAGGTGTCAATTGATCAAAACATGAATGTCCAATATTAAAGAAGTACACGGTAAACCAAGGCTGCACGTCTCTGTAAGCCCATTATTAGGAGTATGGAAGCCATGTTGCGCGGCTCCGTCGTCGTCGTCGCCGTCGTGCGCACGCGCCCACGAGCAATGCCGCTAGCCATGATAGCCATGAGAAAATCAACTCATGGGTTTTCTTTTCTTTTCTATATATGAGTACGGGGCTCCGCTTTGCGACCCTTCGGGCCTCCGGTGCTCCGCTATAATCTACTAGTCGTTCAAAACTTTATGTAAATCCTCTTCACAGACACCGTTTGAAAATGCCAAGAAGTGGCCGTCATCAAGTTAACAAGGTCACACTGTTATGCTAGATAGTGAGTAGTGTAGCCAATCAGAGAACGGCATTCGTGATGGAACACCAGTAGATTTATACTAATCTTAGTTATTTAGTCTAGTATAACATGCCGTATTCCATTCCTAATATACACTCTTACTTTGTTATTCTGCTTCCTTGCCACACCTGTGAATTAGCTGATGGGTCCTGTAAAACTCTGTAAACTCTGCTTATCAAGTCTATGAGACGCACCTTTAACACAGCTAAATGCACGAGCAACTAAAATCTATGTGTAAGTCTAGGTAATACTGGACTTAGAAAGAACACCAGCAACTATAATTGAAGTATGACCGTCGAAAGGTCTTTGCCGCGCCAGGGAACTAATTTTCCGCGTTAACATATGTGATTCTACATTTCAGTGCTGCAGATAACGCTTCTTCGCAAAGAGTGAATGAGATGAGTCACGTGCTTGACACTTTATTGGTGAATTACGACAAACGTGTCAGGCCGGATGTAGGAGGTGAGACTCGTGATAGTGTCTTTTATTAAAGAGGAGTGGGTAAGTGGAGCGAGTGAGAGGACTGGGTGCCTGAATTGAGTGCGTGAGAGGAGTAAATTAGTCTATCTTGGGTTTACTACTTGCTGCTCGTGCCCATGTCACGCGGTCTAAAAAGAGCGAGCGGTTCTTGCCCCACTATCCAGGCCCTAGCAACAGCTGTGGTTTTGCATACGAACTTCAACAGCTAACAAAATGACTGTTTAAAGGCTTTTTCTAGATCTTGCAAAACATTTTGTTCGCCGTCTTACATACTTCCTCAGAGAGTTCTATGTACTATCTGATTGCTAAAGCATTTCGCTTAATGCCAGGTCTTCCCGTAGAAGTTCTGTTGATATTCACATGCTTGCCATTGTGCCCATCCATGAGATCAACATGGTGAGGATATATCACGTAAATTCTATTTTTTCATGGCATAGAAATCTAATTGTGCTGAGGTGAAGTCAAATAAGAAATCTTGCAAGACAGTTTCCTGTTTTCGTTCATTATAGGGTGAAATTGTTCACACACACGAGTGTGACCCCCGAGTGTAATAAGTTGCTAACAGGACGCGAGAAACAAAACGATCGTTTGTTTCGAGAGACGCGTGTAGCACAATTAAGGGCGCGTTCGTTTGGGATCAATCCAGAATAAGAATAATTGGAATAATGCGAGTAAGCGTTTGTTTGGGAACTATTCTCATTCCGGAATACCTGGATTTCCATTCCGGCTATTCTGCTCCCAGAAGCAGAATAGCCGGAATATATTCCGGAATATATTCTTATTCCGGAATATCCCAAACAAACGCGCCCTAAATGTGACGTTTGCAGGAAACTAAACAAAATTAACGATGTGTGTTGATGAAAATGAGGAAAGTATTATACAGCAAACGTGATATCAAGTGTTAGAATGTTAACCTCGAGATTTTTTTCAACAGGATTTCACTGCAACCTTTTTCTTCCGTCAGTACTGGAGAGATCATCGTCTTGCATTCGGAAAACATCTTCAAGTACCTTCCATCAAACCCGCAGCTCCCTTTGTCGATCAAATATGGCTGCCGGATTCTTTCTTTGAATCAGACATGACTGATCATAAAACTCGCCATGACTTCCTGCTTGAGATTACTTCAGAGGGAAACATCACTTATAGTGTTAGGTGATTATTTCAGCCACGGACTTGATTAAATTCAGTGTTTTTTCCGTCAAGTGTTATAAACTGAAGGGGGGGGGGGAGGGTATGATGTCTGCTTATTTCCTTCAATTCCTCAAATAGAAATGAACACCTTTGTTACAAATTAGGCTGATTTAGCAAGAGAACGGGAACGTCAACAAATACCCAAATATGGTCAAATTAGAACAGAATCCAGGCTATTCTGTGGGCTCTCCAGTCATACGCTGGCGTTCTCGCCTCGTTGCTAAATCAGCACGATGTATCATGGAACGTGACATAGAGAAAACGTCGCGCGAGTGAACATGGGCTAAAATTCGCGTATGCATACTAAAACGTGTGAAGTAATGGAGAGTGAAGAGTCTTGCCCAAGGATACAGCGCAATGTCCCTGCCCTGGCCAGGGCTCGAATCAGGACCACTCGACCAGGAGACCAGCGCCTAACCATAAACCACCGCGCATCTAGTCTAGCCAACTATACACCTTATTCCAAAATGGCCGCCGTTTAAGTATTCTTTTGTTTACTTGCAAATTAGCCCTGGTTGCCTCGTTCTTAAACTTGAAATTCAAAAGAATATCTTCCCTTAAACGAGGCAACAGGGGCTAATTTGCAAGTAAACAAAAGAATACTAAAATGGCGGCCATTTTGGAATAAGGTGTATTGTTAAACATTGGTGTACTTAAGGTCATTCCACTGAAATAGAACCTAAACTGAGATTTTTCTCAAACTTTGCCAATTGATTGTTTATATTATAGGAACTTAAATTTGGAAATAAAAATGAGGGGTCCCCATGTTCGTTTAGGAGCAACAGCACCTCGTTTGTACCATATAAATCCTTATAAAAGCACCACGATTGCTTGCTAAATTCACGTTTCCGACGATTGTTTTTTTTTCTCAAAACTGAGAATTGGCCCATATTTATTTTACATAGAGAAATTTACTACTCAATTCAAAACGACAGAAAACAATGATAGGTCACCGTAGTCGTTTTCGAGAAAATGACGATTTATCTCTTCGGCGAGGTCCAGTCGTAAAGAAAAAGCCGCCATTTTCTAATGCGCGCGCGCTAATCACGCGTAAAACTATGCGCAGTAGGGATGCGCAATGCAATACTGGGGAATGACCTTAACATATGTAAATGCTATCTTTTAAAAAATGTTATCATTTCGAATCGACAACGTGAAAATAGAAATTTTGTGGTGGCACTCGGTAAGGATGGTTTTTCTTTTAGGAAGAGAGTACGGTCCTATTGCCTCATGGATCTGAGGAATTTTCCAATGGACGAGCAAACATGCGAACTGTCTATCCAGAGCTGTAAGTATTCAACGTACCCTGAATTAATCAAAGGCGCTCTGTCACGATATTTTGAGGTATTTTGACCATCGACAAATTTACCTTTAAATTGAAGGAAACCTGAAAATAATACTTTACAAAGATAGAAAACACTAAAGAGATAATAATAAACCATGAAGGAACAAGGATGGTTAAAGGGGCTCAGTCACGTTTGAAAAGCTTAGCACAACTTTTCAAATTCGTTGTTTGCAATCCGCGTCAATCTTCTCCATCCTTAATCATCCTTGTTCCTTTATGGTTTATTATCGTCTCTTTGATGTTTTTCTATCTTTACAAAGTGTTATTTTTAGGTTTCCTTCAATTTAACGGTTATTTTTTTTCGATGTTCAAAGTAACTCAAGATGCCGTGACTGAGCCCCTTTAAGTATGGAGAAGATTGACACGGATTACAAACAACAAAATTGAAAAGTTAAGCTAAATTTAAAATTTTCAAACCCATTTAACCGTGACGTAGCTCCTTTAAACTGAAACCATGGCGAGATACTTATCACGTGTTAGGCTAGAACCCAGACCTTCCACCCTGCTTGGGATACAACATTATACAAAGCTAATCATACACGATGCATGAGGACCATGACATCAGCATCGTGAGGCCTGGTTACCTGTACTGAATAAAGCGTTTTACTATAACTGCAGAAATCCTCGCATGCTAATTGGCTAATTTTCATTGTCAATATGTGAACAGACACATGGACTAATAACTGATTCGATGTTTCAACGAGGGAGCTAGAGCGGACAATTTGATAACTTTGTTATGGTAACAAACAAATTGAAGTCAGTGCCGGTTTCATGCGTCTGTCCTGGTATTCACAGTGACAATGAATTTCTTCACAACATTGACAAAGTCATAGTCTGCGGATCCACTCGCAGCTATCCCTTCGTGGATCCACAGCTACTTAGACAATGTTATAGCAAAATCCATGATCAATAACAGAACAGACGCATGAAAACTGACATCAATTTGTTGAATCTATCTTTCTACCCGGCCTCCTAAAAACTAAAAATCCCAAATAAATGGTATTTATGAGAAATATATAAATTCTACACCGGTTGAAACTCGGTTGAAAATCTTAAAATTCCCACGTTTCAGCTATTAACATCAGCCTTCTTAAGGGGTAACAAAAATGCAATGAAGTGACGAGTTTCTTCAAGATCGCATAGTTGCCGATAAAAACCGAATATATTAGAAATCTAGTTCTCATCCAATAGCGTCAAGGCTCTGCAGTACTCTTGGGGCAGGAACGTGCCGTCATCGCGGCTGAGTGGACTTTTGCAATTGTTTATTTCCCAAGCCTCTAAGAGGAGTCGGTTTTGCCAACTTGTGCTGGTACGTAGTATAGCGAAGTCCTCTACTGTAGTTCAATGGAGGACTCATCAGTCTTAGGGGTGAAAGACACTAACCTTGTAAACGAATCAAATTTTCTTCTATAGTTCTGTACACCACCACTACAATCTTTATCTATTTCTTTCTGTTAACAAATCATGCATATTTTTAATCTGCTTAAGAACGCCAACAAAATTGAAATTGAGCGCGGGAATAAATTGGTTCGGTAAATTTTATCCTGAATTTCAGTAGCCTGGTTTTTTTTTGGCGCCTCTCCTACAACAATAACCAAACAGAAAAGGCAAGTAAAATTATATAGTTAGGCTTAAAGATTCAAGACTGTTAGTCAGGAATATTTTATAACTTTTTTTCTGGATAGTTGGGCACAATGATAAGGACCTAGTCTACGCCTGGGCAGCAAAAGAGCACACACACGTCACGTCATCACCGAGACTTGCAATCCCACAATTTACTCTGGTCGAATGGCAAGTACTTTCCAGGAAAGACGCTTTACGAACAGGTTTGAGTACAGACAAAAAAAAAAAGACAGTTAAAAATAGCGTAATATCACATGCCAATATCAATATTTCTCAATTGATTAACATCAATATGGCTTTCAAGTCCTAGTGTGTGGGCACGCAGTTAGGTTCCAGAAGTTGCCAGCGAAATTGAATTTTATTCTAAGTTTGATATAAGCACCTTAACCTATAAATTTACTCTCCTCGTCTTTTGGAGATGGGTGATGTGACAAAGTTGAGATAGATTACAATAACAAAGCAGTCATTTAATGTGAATCGTGGAAGAAATCTGTTATAGTGTTATTTTCCGTTTGATTTATAACCTCATGCTCTTTTAATTAACGCTACAAATTGATTTTTCTATAGGCAACTTTTCTGCTCTAGCAGTTTCTTTTAGATTAAGACGCCACATTGGTGTATTACATCATCCAAGACTTCATTCCCACTGCACTGTTGTCATGCTCAGTTGGGTCGGCTTCTGGATCAATGAACACAGCGTACCCGCCCGAGTCTCCCTCGGTATCACTACGGTGCTCGCTATAACAACACTCCCTTTGGTGTCCAGGCGTCTCTCCCTAAAGTCGGTTACATCAAGGCCATCGATTTTACCTACTGGGAAGCTTTCTGTTTGTTTTTGGTGCGTTGGTAGAGTTTGGCAATCATCTGTACCGTGACTGATTTAAGGGAAGAGAAATCACGCGTTGCTTCAGAGAGAAAACAATGATTCCACGCGTGATTCATCCACGTAGCCTCGCGTGTGGCTTTAGCAGCCCGTCAATGGTTTTCAAAGAGCCTAAGGTAAGATTAATATCATAAGGTAAGATACTGATCTTCAATCGCTTCATTACTTTTTCCTTCAATGCTTTGTTTACTATGTGGTTCATTTAATTTTACCCGGGGGACTCGCTCGTCGCACCTTTCATGAGTTAAAACATAGTTAATTGAGGGGAATGGTTATGGAACTCGTCAAAGTTCTTTGTTGTATGTTATTGTTCGCTTTTTGGCTCTGACCCTGCACAAAACACAATAGTTGTTTACTCCGAAATGAGGAACCAACCAATAGAAACGTGTTGGTTACGTAATTCGTGCATAGTGTATGAGGGCAAAACAAAAGATTGTGCAGGGTCGTGGACCTTCCGACATAAATCTTGGCGTCTTGTTTGCTCTATTGATGTTTGCCGGGCTTCATAACCAGTCCCCTCTATTAACTATGGTTAAAAATACGTTTTTTACGATAACTGCCCAGAAATTCACGCGCGCTCATTGGTTAATTTTTATTGTCCATATGCGGACAGACACATAAATTTGAAATTCATGCGACAAGTCAGCAAGCGAGAGCGGGCAATTCGACAATTTGTTATCGGTAAAAAACAAATTGATGTCAGTTTTAATGCGTCTGTCCTGTTATTGACAATGAATTTCGTCATAACATTGTCAAAGTAGTCTGCGGATCCACTCAGCTACGCTTCGTGGATCCACAGCTACTTTGACAATGTTATGACGAAATTCATGATCAATAACAGACAGACGCCATAAAAAACTGACGTCAATTTGTTAA
>JAHPZR010019905.1:0-7500 GCA_019787425.1 Platygyra sinensis
AAAAAAAAAATAATGTATCAACTGAAAATCATCCACGGCATTTTACCCACACAATCCAGTTTGTTTCGCGCTGGTTTGTCAGACTTGGATAAATGCCCTTTATGTAACTTAGAAAACCAGTCATTGCCTCACCTGCTGATCACATGCCGTGAGTCAATGAATTTTTGGGACCTTTTTACCCGCTGCTGGCAGATAACGTTTCACCAAAATATCGTTTTATCAGAAAAAGTAATCTTATACGGTTGGCATCAAAACTGTAGCTCAATTAACATTATAGCACTCAACTACTCTCTAATAATTGCAAAATATCATATTTTTGCTTCAAGCATGCGCGTTGGCTCCTTGGACTTTGATAGCTTTCTTTTGCGCCTGAGAGACAAACTCGGTATTATTCGCACTTTGGCTGTTAAAAACAAAGTACTTGATCAATTTAAAGAAACGTGGGCTGCTTTGCTTTAGTCTTGTATCTGTTCTGTGTGTGTGTATTGCTTCAGCGAATGTATGCGATAATCATAAACTAGTAAGTAATCTAATTATTTTGTAAATATTGTAAGTAGTGTAAGTATTCGTATTGTCAGTAGAGTAAGTAGACGTATTGTATTGTAAGTAATGCAAGTAGTATAAGCGTTAGTATTGTAAGTGGCGTAAGGAACAAGTATTGTAAGTAGTGTAAATAACTGCATGAGCTTTGTTAGTAGTGTAAGTTTATTTATGTTAGTAATGTAAACAATGTGCGTGTCTCAATTTAAAAAAAAAAAAAATTATTGTAAATTTTTGTGACCGAGACTCGTGAGAACACGCATTAAACTGGAGTCAATGCATTGTATCGGACACAAGTAAACTTTTTAACTTTGATTTAGACAGAAAGCTAAATTCTTGATTAAAATTTCAACCAAATTTCTTGACATGGTTACCATAGGGCAAAATAGAAAAGACCACAGTTTACTTGCTATTTTCGTTATTTATTCAATTTTCAGCAATACAAATCAGATCAGTCTTTCCTCAAAAAAAGTTTATGATGAGTTGATTACAATGACTGAAAAAAAAGTCGGGGTGCCCGTGCTCGTTGGTGAGCTATAGCCATTTTCCAGCTCACAGCGCTCAATATCAAGGCAAATCCGCCATGTTTTCAATATGCGCGTGCACGCGGGCGCGCTAAATGACGCCATGAATTATACGCAGAAGGGATGCGCAGTGCAATTGTGAGGAATAACCTTAAAGAAAATACCCGTCTGGAATGAAGTTGTGATTGATTTTTTTTTTCCTATATCCCATAGAAAAACAAAGTCAAGTGTACAAATAGAGAGACAGTCGTCGCTTTTGTATTCTTTATATTAGACGAGGCGAAAGAGAAGTGGTGAGTTTACTATGTTATTTATTGTTTACTGAGTCTTTGGTAGTTGTTTCAAAATAGATTGACCACAATACTAGTAAGGAACTATTTATTGAAGATGCTCATGAATCCTGCTTCCCGGCCAACAATTTCTGACGCCAAATTATAACAGCCCCTTTTCACCTTGTTCTAAGAATTTATCTTTCTCAAGGCAGAGGGAATCCGATAATATATTTTTTACTGCTTAATTATTCACATGTTTGGATTATAGATGTATCGTAGTTTGCGCCATACGATTTTTCTAGTGTTTAATTTCTCTACCTAATGAAAACGATAACGTTATTGTGTATAATATAACAAACTCGTGTTGTAATCAGAGCGGTGTGAAACTGAGAGAAGGTTTTTTTTTTTGGGGGGGGGGGGGGATTTCAGAATGAATTTCAATTTTCGAAACTTTACATCAAAAGTGTCGTTCTTTAAGCCAAACGTGAATGTCAAATATGCATGTAGCAAAAGTTATGTGAAAACTCGCTCGAAGTCTTCTGTGCTGACAACCAAATAGACAATTAGTTCCTCAGTAGATACGTGTTTTATTTTCGGGCCAGATTTCCACAAGCAAATGATAACACGGTTACTATTCATGAAAAAAGTTTATTCATTGTTGTTCAAAGAACCATCTCGCGTTTCACAAAATCCTTCACTTCGGTCTTAGCAGATAAAAGCCATGACTGCTAACATTTTGTCGGTTCCATAAGGCGTTTGTACATGTACAATATTTTTTGTTACACCTCCCAACCCTAGTAAGTTTTCCAAGTGGAGGAGAACGTGTCACGTCTCATGGGTCAAAACCTACTAACTCCCTAGAGACCCTAAAGACCCTTTGCATAAATGGCACTTAAATTTTAATACCTACTCACTCCATCTCTTTAATTCAATAGAAATTCTGTAGATAAATAAAAAAATATCCGTGACCAGTCGAAATCGAAAGCGTATCACATGGTTCGAAAGTCTGATAATTCGTACACGTGCGTCATTGTTATTTTAGATAGCACTGCATTTTAGATGCTAGCAAGAGGCTAGAAGTTTGAATTACATTCTGATTTGTATTTCTTAAAGAACGGTAAGTGCAGTAAGTTTAACTTAAGTTTTGAACTAAAGCACAAACGAAAAGTTTATTATCTTTAACATAACCTATACCATTACAGGAAGACCGAAATTTTTAACATTTATAAAATGCAATTGTCCACTGAGAGATATAGACTCGCCAAATTACCTACTAAAGAGACAATGACTTGTTTGGCGCGATAAATCGTGCCATCCATTATTATATAAGATTGGTGAAAAATATATTTACTGCTAACTTCAGTAAGCTGATTCTGATGGACGGGCGCTGAACGGAAAATTTTGTTTATGACTCTCTGAAGGAATAAGTAACTATGAGGATTTAGAAGACATTTTTTGCTCATCAAAAAGGTATCCGTTTTATAGTCCAGTATTATGCAGAGAAAAGTTAACGTGTTTCGTCTTTATTATTATTATCGTATCTATAACAAGATTTTCGATCGTGGTTGGTTCTCCGTGCCTATATATCACGTCATCGACTCGCGATTACGTGAATGTCCAATTACAGGTGTCCGATTTGATTTTTTTTGTAATTACATACCCGTAATTGAATACCCACGTGAGTAACACGCCAATTATGCGCTCTTTATCGGCTTCCTTTGCAAAGTTCTCTTCAGTTTAATTTTCAAAAGACGTTTTCGCTCAAAAAAAGTTCTCAAACTTTGTTATAGATACGATTGATTAGTAATTGGATCTCGTGTCGTACAATTCAAGAAGTAATCTTGCTCGTAATTTCAAATCGGCCTCATGCTTTGTGTTCGTCCGATTTTGAAATTACTCGGGTAATTATTCGCGGAATTGATCTCCACTCGGTCAAATTACTATTAGTTATCATCATTACCATTATTATCATTACTTTCACTATTATTGTCATTTTACCTCATCATTATTATTATTATTTAAAAAAAAATATTACATTATTAACATAATTAACAATTATTCTTTGAAATCGAGGTGAATAGTGGCAGAATATTTACCGAGCCGCGAAGCTGCGAGGTAAATATTCTGCCACTATTCACCGAGATTGAGAAGAATAATTGTTTTAGTATATACACAGGAAGTGATCTCAACAACATTTCAGAAGGAAACCATTAAAAATCGATTTAACTGGCCTCTCAATTCATGCTCGGAAAACGTGCAAGCTGTACAAAGCATGCGCCAATTCGCGAAACTATTTACAGAATCTTTGAACGTGGAAAATCTATAGTTCATCTTCGAAAAAACCTCGTGACAGTCTAGAATAATGGTCCTTAAACTAAACACCGTTCAAATCAGTGAGAATCAAAAGTATGCTTTATTCAAAAGTATGCTTTATTTTTGTTTGGCTTACGCATTATTCACTCGGTAGGGGGTGAATAATGCTCATTAGCCAGAGATAGCGAACCAATCAGATTGCTTAAAACACCAAGCTCACTGAGTGTGTATATACTAATTATCATTATTATCATCATTGTTATCATCATTATAATTATTATCATTATTATTATCATTATTGCCATTACTACCACAATGTCATTATTATCATTATGATTATTATTATCATTGTTACCACTTCATGTTCAGCTGCAAGCTATTCTGGACACATGTCTTTGTAATATTTCTGCAACAAAAGACGACAAACAAAGCCCACGCTTTGAGAGATAGGAGAAACCTTGCGCGGCACAAACTCGGCTTGTTTTCACACCCTTTAATAATAGAACGATATTTGCAAACTCGCCGACATGTTTCATCTCTAGATTACTTAGTCCACGAGTTTGGCCACAGGTCTTCTTTGATTAGATGTATCGAATTGTCCCATTAAATTTAAAAGTGCTCGCAAAATATAGCCTTTGCTCGAATTACGCAAAAATTAGATCATTGCTCGCTCGCTCGTGTTCCCAAAATGTTTTGCATTAGCTCACATGCTCGTATTCTTGTTAAAATGTGCTTCAATCATTTTGATCGAAAACTAAAGGCCTGTCCAAGCAATGATACATACATGACTTCATGCCTCGCGAAAAACGAAATGTTTTTGCCGTGAAGTAGAAGTATAATTTGCATCTTGAAACGAAAATTGACGCTGGAAATAATGTTTAATAACATTGGGGAAACATGCACGCAATATGAATGTTTCTGAAAACCTCCTGCCTCGTTTTGTTGACGTTTTATTGAACTCATAATTAATTCTCTGCAAACTCCTGGGATTGGTTGAACCGCGATAAGATGTTAACATGTTGCCTAGCTTTGCGAAGTGCTCGCTGCTTGCCATCTGTATCTTTTACAGCGGTTATCAGTCACACGCGTCCTCCCACGATCATTCCCATTTCGAAAACTACGTTTTGGTGGACGTCAATCAAACGTATTCATGGCAATAACGGCGAGCGGAGTTTCCAGAACCATTATTTCAGTGTCAATTCTCGGAGTATCCGAGTTGCTCTTTCATCTTTACTTGACTCGTCGATAAACAGAGACTGAGAAGTAAGACTTCTAAAATCGTTTGACGCGCCTTTTCGTTCGTTTCGCTCACGGGCAATGTTTTGAGGCTGCAAATTTACAAAAAGTGCACAACCACAACAACATGCGAATGAACTAAATATAAATAATAACCTTTATTAGAGAATGAACTACAAAAATCTGACTGCTAATCTCTTGCGGCTTTCATTACCTTTTCATTACTGACAATCCCACTTGCCGTATGGTTCTGCTGACGGTTTGCTTTGCATATAATTTGCCTTTCTGGTATTCCAACCACGCTTGATTCAAACTCGTCGACGCGTCAGGATAGATCTATGGATTGTGTTTTAGCATGGCGAATGACGAGAATTCATGCGGCGAAAATAATCTGCATCCATAACAAGCTGACAAGAAGTCAACATCCACATAAAGCGACTCATTTCAGAGGCCAACTTTTTCAGCTACCTTGCATCTTTCGTTTCTTTGACTTTCTCTTTGGCGGATCGCTTACGACTCTAGTTTTGTTTTCGAACGCCGCCTTCTTCACAAACGTTTCAATTCGCTCGCAAAAAGTGTTCCTGCTATGCACTGCTCAAAGACGAAACACGTTAACTTTTCTCTATATAATGTATAGCCCTCAATCTCAGCAAAATTGCAAATTACTTTGCCATAAATAAATTAATAACTGAGCGATTATTCCTGATCCAACGACCATCGAACATGGCCGTGAAACTGACTCGAAATGAACACGACTATTGTCATGGATACGTTTGATTGACGTTCACCAAAAATTAGTTTTTGAAATCGGAAAAAATCATAAAAGGGCGCGTGTCACTGATAACCGCTGTAAAGTGCTCGCTGCTCGAAAGCAAACTCTGATCACTGCTCGTGCTCGCAAAAATGACGCACAGCTCGCATGCTCGCAAATGTTCGCATGCTAAGGGACTCTGAAAATAAACTTAATGTTCCATTACCGCGCACAAACTATTACAAAAACAGCTTCAGCTATAGTGTCGCCATTCTCTGGTACAGTCTTCCTTGTAACTTAAGGGAAGCAGAGTCCCTTGGGCAATTTAAACGATTACTCAAAGAACTGTAAGGCACGGCATTCGTGGAAAGCAGCTTTTTTAGTTAAATATTTTTATTATATTTAAATATTTTTATTATATTAGTATTAGGTATTTTTAAAGCTGACGAATTTTGTACCGTGGATAAATAAAGATTTACTACTACTACTACTACTACTACTACTACTACTACTACTACTGCTCGCAAATGTTCGCCAAGACCATTCGATACCCCTATTTTTCTCCTAGAAAGTGAAATATTCAGCTGTGTCACGTAATCCTTAGAGGTTGTTTGTAGTGCCACAAGAGCTGATCTGTCATTTATCTTTTCTTAGTATTTAGAGTGAGTGACATGGTTTTACAGTTTTCGTCTTTTCACCGTGAGCACTGATAACGGTTTTAAACGAAGCGAGAATCTGTCCGGCGACTGATCACGTGCTAAAGGTTATAAATAGCCTTAATCATAGGGAATTTCCCAGTATTAATTTAGTGACCAAGTTACGTTTCGGTTTTTTGCGATTAAGTTGTAAACAATAACAAAGGGATTCCCCCAAATGAGCTTACGTCATCACCTATTCGTACGACTTTCGTATGTCTAAAAGAGTGCGACCCGCTTAAACCGATGATAGTAATGTCGGGTCTCCACTAAAGTCTCGTGATTTCTAAACTGTTGGCTAAAATTTCAGCTCATTTTTCAGCTGTCAGTAAATTTTGCGGCTCTAAATTAAAAAACGCGTCTTTTCCGAACCGAGAAATTACCCCATCCCGCCTTCTGAAAATTGTTTTCGAAACGCTTTCGAAAAGCTGCATTCTCGTGACGGATTAGTGTGGACGTTAGGCCTAACCATAGGCTAATGCTGAGTCTAATGCAGCTATTGATCAATAACAATCAACGGCTTAAAATTGGTTCAAAGAAACTCTGGAACCTGGAGAGGAGGAGGATTTATTTAGAAATTGGCAATAGATAGTTACACAACTAAGGTATAAAATATGTGAAAGTCAATAATTAATTATACAATTATTTTATTTTAAAGTTTGGAGAAGTTGTTTTATAACATAACTAAAGCAAGGCGCGCGCTCTGATTGGCTAATTCAGCATCTACTATTTGCCCATGGGTATATGGTGCTGACGTAATCAATAACTAAAGCAAAGCGCGCGCTTTGTGATGTAGCTCAATTTGTGCACATTTTGACCACTGTAATAACGCGTATCGTTGTCGATAAGAGTACAGACAGCGCTAAACCACATTCGATTTGTTTTTCACCGCAATATCAAATATAACGAAATAAATATTTCTCTTGACAACTGAAAACACCGATTCGGACTTGAAAGTGCACGCGCTGCATTATACAAATGAGCTGCTTGTACGCGTCAGACTTTCCTTTCAAAAACTTTTACAAACTCGCTTAATGTGCAGAAACAATACGAAAATAGTGTTTGGGAAACGAGTAATGACACGTACTCGTTGTCGGTAAGAGTACAGACCACGATAAACCACATTTCGATTTGTTTTTTACCACAATATCAACGTCAAAGAAAATGTT
>JAHPZR010019905.1:10000-12918 GCA_019787425.1 Platygyra sinensis
AGGCACGGAGAACCAACCACGATCGAAAATCTTGTTATAGATACGATAATAATAATAAAGACGAAACACGTTAACTTTTCTCTGCATAATACTGGACTATAAAACGGATACCTTTTTGATGAGCAAAAAATGTCTTCTAAATCCTCATAGTTACTTATTCCTTCAGAGAGTCATAAACAAAATTTTCCGTTCAGCGCCCGTCCATCAGAATCAGCTTACTGAAGTTAGCAGTAAATATATTTTTCACCAATCTTATATAATAATGGATGGCACGATTTATCGCGCCAAACAAGTCATTGTCTCTTTAGTAGGTAATTTGGCGAGTCTATATCTCTCAGTGGACAATTGCATTTTATAAATGTTAAAAATTTCGGTCTTCCTGTAATGGTATAGGTTATGTTAAAGATAATAAACTTTTCGTTTGTGCTTTAGTTCAAAACTTAAGTTAAACTTACTGCACTTACCGTTCTTTAAGAAATACAAATCAGAATGTAATTCAAACTTCTAGCCTCTTGCTAGCATCTAAAATGCAGTGCTATCTAAAATAACAATGACGCACGTGTACGAATTATCAGACTTTCGAACCATGTGATACGCTTTCGATTTCGACTGGTCACGGATATTTTTTTATTTATCTACAGAATTTCTATTGAATTAAAGAGATGGAGTGAGTAGGTATTAAAATTTAAGTGCCATTTATGCAAAGGGTCTTTAGGGTCTCTAGGGAGTTAGTAGGTTTTGACCCATGAGACGTGACACGTTCTCCTCCACTTGGAAAACTTACTAGGGTTGGGAGGTGTAACAAAAAATATTGTACATGTACAAACGCCTTATGGAACCGACAAAATGTTAGCAGTCATGGCTTTTATCTGCTAAGACCGAAGTGAAGGATTTTGTGAAACGCGAGATGGTTCTTTGAACAACAATGAATAAACTTTTTTCATGAATAGTAACCGTGTTATCATTTGCTTGTGGAAATCTGGCCCGAAAATAAAACACGTATCTACTGAGGAACTAATTGTCTATTTGGTTGTCAGCACAGAAGACTTCGAGCGAGTTTTCACATAACTTTTGCTACATGCATATTTGACATTCACGTTTGGCTTAAAGAACGACACTTTTGATGTAAAGTTTCGAAAATTGAAATTCATTCTGAAATCCCCCCCCCCCCCAAAAAAAAAAACCTTCTCTCAGTTTCACACCGCTCTGATTACAACACGAGTTTGTTATATTATACACAATAACGTTATCGTTTTCATTAGGTAGAGAAATTAAACACTAGAAAAATCGTATGGCGCAAACTACGATACATCTATAATCCAAACATGTGAATAATTAAGCAGTAAAAAATATATTATCGGATTCCCTCTGCCTTGAGAAAGATAAATTCTTAGAACAAGGTGAAAAGGGGCTGTTATAATTTGGCGTCAGAAATTGTTGGCCGGGAAGCAGGATTCATGAGCATCTTCAATAAATAGTTCCTTACTAGTATTGTGGTCAATCTATTTTGAAACAACTACCAAAGACTCAGTAAACAATAAATAACATAGTAAACTCACCACTTCTCTTTCGCCTCGTCTAATATAAAGAATACAAAAGCGACGACTGTCTCTCTATTTGTACACTTGACTTTGTTTTTCTATGGGATATAGGAAAAAAAAAATCAATCACAACTTCATTCCAGACGGGTATTTTCTTTAAGGTTATTCCTCACAATTGCACTGCGCATCCCTTCTGCGTATAATTCATGGCGTCATTTAGCGCGCCCGCGTGCACGCGCATATTGAAAACATGGCGGATTTGCCTTGATATTGAGCGCTGTGAGCTGGAAAATGGCTATAGCTCACCAACGAGCACGGGCACCCCGACTTTTTTTTTCAGTCATTGTAATCAACTCATCATAAACTTTTTTTGAGGAAAGACTGATCTGATTTGTATTGCTGAAAATTGAATAAATAACGAAAATAGCAAGTAAACTGTGGTCTTTTCTATTTTGCCCTATGGTAACCATGTCAAGAAATTTGGTTGAAATTTTAATCAAGAATTTAGCTTTCTGTCTAAATCAAAGTTAAAAAGTTTACTTGTGTCCGATACAATGCATTGACTCCAGTTTAATGCGTGTTCTCACGAGTCTCGGTCACAAAAATTTACAATAATTTTTTTTTTTTTTAAATTGAGACACGCACATTGTTTACATTACTAACATAAATAAACTTACACTACTAACAAAGCTCATGCAGTTATTTACACTACTTACAATACTTGTTCCTTACGCCACTTACAATACTAACGCTTATACTACTTGCATTACTTACAATACAATACGTCTACTTACTCTACTGACAATACGAATACTTACACTACTTACAATATTTACAAAATAATTAGATTACTTACTAGTTTATGATTATCGCATACATTCGCTGAAGCAATACACACACACAGAACAGATACAAGACTAAAGCAAAGCAGCCCACGTTTCTTTAAATTGATCAAGTACTTTGTTTTTAACAGCCAAAGTGCGAATAATACCGAGTTTGTCTCTCAGGCGCAAAAGAAAGCTATCAAAGTCCAAGGAGCCAACGCGCATGCTTGAAGCAAAAATATGATATTTTGCAATTATTAGAGAGTAGTTGAGTGCTATAATGTTAATTGAGCTACAGTTTTGATGCCAACCGTATAAGATTACTTTTTCTGATAAAACGATATTTTGGTGAAACGTTATCTGCCAGCAGCGGGTAAAAAGGTCCCAAAAATTCATTGACTCACGGCATGTGATCAGCAGGTGAGGCAATGACTGGTTTTCTAAGTTACATAAAGGGCATTTATCCAAGTCTGACAAACCAGCGCGAAACAAACTGGATTGTGTGGGTAAAATGCCGTGGATGATTTTCAGTTGATACATTATTTTTTTTTTT
>JAHPZR010019907.1:10000-22500 GCA_019787425.1 Platygyra sinensis
TAAACTTGAGGGTGCGTATTCTCTGGCGGAAATTTATTTCAACCCCTCAGTTCAATCCTTTCTCAAACAAAACTTTGCGGCCAATTTTTAAAGAAAATCGTTTCCTGGTTATTTCTTACCACACGGCTGGTTGGATTCCATTAAGCGAATTCGTTAAACTGACCAGATTCACCCTAAGGAAAATTTCGTTACTTTTAGCTCCATAGCGTGTGTGCAGTGTCACGCAATAGAAAATAAAATCAAAAACCGTGCATTGGATGAAGTCCAAAAATTCAGATATTGTAAACGACAAATAAGGAAGACAGTTATCCAAGTTTAAGGTGTGTGCGTTCCAGGAGGGAGGGGGTGACTCTATTGTTTTCGAGTATCTGTCAGAGACCAACTCATCACTGCCAGTGTGACGTCACGTAGTTACAGAGTCGAAGCTTCGCTCGGCTTGCCAAGATTTGACGTCGGGATTCCATTTAATGCAAAGAAAAATAGGATAATACAAGCTATTATTGCGCTATTATTCCCTAATTTGGCATAAATGTGCAAGCTTTGTAGTGGATATTGTGTGTGAGTACAACTGTTTGTTGTTTTGTGTGCGTTTTTGGTTCCAAATTTTATTGAAAACGAATCGGGTCAAGTGGGGTTACCGCCATCTTGACTTCCGGTCAATAATAATAACAATAATGATAATAATAATAATAACTTTATTTAAGTGTCGGATGTATTTAGCACAGCAGTGCTAATTGGGGACACTGTAAATAACAACTGAATATTTCAAATAGACCATAAGCTATAAGAATCTCAACTGGCGGGAGGCTGACCAGTTGGCTATGTACACAACGCGGTCGAGGAGTTGAACTCGGGAGTACCGAGAACAAATTCAGGTAGCAGCAGGGAGGAGGATTTGAACCTGGGACCTCCAGATTTCAAATCCAGCGCCCTAAACCACTCGCCCACGCTGCCTCCTGTCAAAAGGCCACCCAAAGCGCCCGCCGTTTTCTCTTCAAGTTTTCAACAGAGGTATCTCATAATAGGAGGTTTTGTTCCTTTTTGATTTAACTTTCAAGCCATTGTTAGTTTTTGTCAATGTGATGAGCCATTTTGTTCAACAATCCTTTTGAGTGCGAGGGTGTACATTTCGGTTTGATTTCTCGCGTGTTAAACTTTGTTCGATTGGTGAAAGGTCAAGAGTGTCTTTGTTTACCAGCTGTTAGCTGGTTGAATTATTGTGTTTTTAAATTTTGTGGGGTAGATGACTGCCTGTGTGCTTCAGAAGGGCTAACTTTCAGAGTACCCGGCCACGATTGCGTGACATTAAATGCCTGCTCCCGTAGTCCCGCAGTCAATAAATATTTGCATATGGAAACAAAAGAATGTATACTCGAAAGAAGCGTGCTACACATGAATATACCTCGTTCTAGAATCCATCAGACGAAACAAGCGCGTTACACAGGAAATGACTTCGTTCTATAATCCATGCGCCGAAACCCGGAGTTTCAATATTCATTTTTGAGTTATTTTTTGTAAAAAAATACCTCTTAGTCAGCGTGTCGAGTATGTTGTGGACGCGTCAGTGGATCAGTGAGTGAGTGAGTGAGAGATGTATGTATGTCGCACCAATCAGATCGGATCTACTATAAACAGCCAATCAAATTTCTTGTTTTAAAGGTAAATGGTATATGAGAAGATTTGATCACGATACAGTTCAGAACAGCCATATTTATTCTTCTATAAAAGAGGAGGAAGTATTCATATATTGGGTTTACTTCGGCATTTTCTGTGGGTTAGGTTGCGGATTTTAGTTATGGATGAGATGAACCTTGAGGTTTGAAACAGTGCGTGAGCTAGTTGTATGCAAATAAACGAGATGCTGTTATTTTTAGTTACAAAGGTAACTTGATATTTTTGTTTTCACACGGAGTAAATTCAATTAGACGTCACGCATCGTTGCTTCTAGTCCTTAGGAAATGTTTTAGGGGTGGCGAGACTATTTTGATTTGAAAGAGTTCGAACGTTTACAATAGGTACAGGTAACGATTGTTTTGTTCTTGTTGCATGCAAATATAGCGAGATATTTTTTATTTTTTAGTTGCAAACGGTAATTTGACACTTTTGTTTTTCACGAGGGAGTAAATTTAATTAGAGCCAACAAATCGTCAGCACCTGTTCCCACGAAATGCTTGCTATTTTTAGTTGCAAATAGTAACTTGACACTTTTGTTTTTCGTCTCGGAGAAAATCGTTCGCACGAGATGTTTGCTATTTTTAGTTAAATGGTAACTTGACACTTCTATTTTTGATATGGGAATAAATTCAATTGGAACTTACAAATTGTCGGCTGTTGTTTCCAGGATTTTAAACAAAAAAGAAGCTTTCATTTCTAAACTGTTTTTACGTCTCTGCAGAAACATTTTATAGCTTTATTTGATGACATTCATTTCAGTTCGATATTTTTTGAAGACTGCGTGGCGTCAAGTTAAAGTGCAAAATCAGACTTTCAACGTAACAGAAAGTTTTTTCTCTTTCTTTTTATTCTCGGTGAAGTAGTGTTTTGTAAAAAGGGTAAACTTATGACTCGTATAAAATGCGAAAAGTTCTCTTAACGGCTTGAGTATTTTTGAGCGAGAATTCCTCTTGGGGTTGAAGGGGCTATGAGATCGGTGAGTGATGTTGAGTTATGCATGTGAGCATGTCACACCCATCACAGTGTGGGTTGTATCAAAGAACGAATCAAATTGCCTGTTAGAAAATAAGGTGATATCTATAGTAATTTGGAGACGTGTCAGGCTACTGTAGTTTGTTTAGTAAAACACTTAACATGTCATCGATTTAATTCTGCTATCTCTGAAACCTTTCAGTTCACAAAAAAAATAACTCTTGCACGCCTTGCGTGCCTATGTTATCCACTGCGGAACTGCGGGAGCAATAGTTTTACTCGTCTTACGCTCATCAACCCATAAAATGGCAATATCATCGTTACGTCTCCTATTGTCATTAATGTGCCAACCAGAGGTTTATTGGCTCTCGAAACAAAGGATTCTTTTGTTCTGTGGTTGGCAAAATTTAAATAACAAAGACTTGTTTGTAAACAGTGAATATCGCTATACAACACCACTGCGGGACTACGTCGCGCAATCGTAGCCGAACCATAAGTACTGAAGGATTAATTCTCAGCACAGAGCAAACTTAATATACCATGTACCAAACCTCCTATTCTGGGATCAGGACATCTCCGCATTTCTGCGTGGGCTCCGGAAAAACGTTGTCAATCCATTAAACTTTGTCGACGTCTCAGGCACTTGTTAGTCTGTTTCTACTCAAAATATGAGGCTTTCGAATAACTTATCCTACCGAAAATTACTGCAAAGAAGTCTTTTATATATTTTGAATCCTGGGTAACATTGAACAAAGTAATCGAATCATCAAAAAGTTAGAAATTTCCACAGTTCTTTCAATTAACGAACCAAAAAATTTGGCCGCCATATCGAAAATCACCGATGTATGACGTGACGTCACACTGGTAGTTAAGACTAAACCACTGATTTGCCTGGAGACACCCCTTCCCTCCTGGTGCGTTCTCCCAAAGTTGAGATATTCGTCGAAATGTGCCCCACAAAATTACAAAGCCTACTATGGGGTCGCCATGTTGGAGGACCTCTTTAGTCCTCTAACATGGCGGCCAATAAATAGTGTAAACATCTGGATCTTACTTTGGCTAATTAGTCGACTGATTATCTGAACCGAACCAAAAAATATTTACAAAAGCACTTTTCCTGATCCTTAAACTCCTAAAATAGCTAAAAATCACGAGATTAGTGTATATTTTTCGAGAAACGCGATCGTAGGGTTATGTCACGCACCGCCATAACCACCGCCGAAATTCGAAATGCGTTGGTTTCCAAACGAAGGATGCTATTAAGCTTGAAAGTTGTAAACAGCTATAAATTTGGTACCTCTTATGTCTGATGAGGATAAAACCTTTGGTGACTTTTTAGTTTTGGAATTGAGAATTTGATGATGTCACGTGCACACACTCTATTGAGGGAAGCTTAATTTACGTGAGCTTACAGTGTTTTTAACTTCGTCAAGTTGTAAAATAAGTTGCCAGGTAGCGTTTGAATGCTGTTTGATCTCAATGACCTGTGCGATTAACAAAAAATAAATTAAAAAGAAAGGGAGACATAGGAAAAAAACAAGTATAGAAACAGAGACTAATCACATGAAATCCAATCAAACATTTTACCGCTGGGAATTTAGAATGACTGGGTCACCTAGAGTAAACTACACACCTTGACCTGAATTGGCTAACTAGTAAAACAAGAAAATCAGGTGCTATATCGTAGAGCCTAACAATATCAGGGAAGCCAAATCTGCCCTACTGGACATTCCCGTGTAACTGGTGCGAACAAAAGCTGGTCTCTTGACTAGGCGACCCCTAATACGACAATATTTCTTCTACGAACTTTTGATACCCAGATCGCTTTGATCGCTATGATAGAGTGAGTCCTATACCAAGTATTGCTGATCATCTCTGGGGTAAACTCCGCAATAACTGGAAGGCTTTCCTTTACTTATGCTGGTTTCCTGAGTTTTCGACAAACTTACTGACACCAAGCAGCTAAGACTTGAACTTCGTCAGAACCTTCGATTCGGAGAGTTACCTCTTATATGGCGGACCTAAGAAGTTAGGCACATGGTGGACAATGTGGCTCGCGTGGAACATATAACATCACATCCCTGTTTACGGTGTATTAGCACGCACCAATTGCATCCTTGTGTTGTCAGAAACAGGTCATATGCGGAAATTGGAAAGAACACTACCACCTCATGAAACTGAAGTTTCTTATAAAGTAGGTGAAATCAGCAGGTATCTAGTCCAGTCCCTGAACTCTCCTTTCTTCCCGCCTCATATAAGGGCTGAACCCGGACGGGCGAAAGAAGAGTCCAGGATAGCTTGTATGCGCATGCTCAAAACGAACCAATCAAAAATTATTAAGTCCAAACCACGCCACTCGCTTCAATGTGTCGCGCAATGCCTTTTTCAGCTCGCGCTCTGAAAGAAAACATTGACGTTGATATTGTCGTAAAAAACATAAAAACTTAAAAATCGAAATATGGTTTATCGTGGTCTAGATCTGTACTCTTATCGACAACGAGTACGCGTCATTACTCTTTTCCCAAACAATTTTTTTGTATTGTTTCTATACGTTGAGCGATTTTGCAAAAGTTTTTAAAAGGAAATTCTGAAGCGTACAAGTAGCTCATTTGCATAATGCAGCGCGTGCACTTTCAAGTCCGAGTCGGTGTTTTCAATTGTTAACAAATCTTGGCAAAGATTTCTTCCGTTATCAAATCGAATGTGGTTTAGCGTGGCACTGGTGAAATTCCACTGATTTTGGATTAATTGACATGTTTTTAATCAATCTGAATGCAGAAATTGTTGCTTGTATATTATCATTCAGAAAATCACTCCACAAGCCAAATCTGGAAAGTACTTCCAAATATGGTTTTCCTCCGATTTGGGGGGGGAAAATGGCGGCGATCTGAGCATGCGCATGCAAGTTATCCTGGACTCTTCTTTCGCCCGCCCGGGTTCAGTCCCTATATGGGGCGGGAAGAAAGGAGAGTTCAGGGACTGGACTAGCAGGTATCAAGCGCAAGATATGGAGTGAAACCACAAGCCCGTCATTGACGAGACGTTATTTCCTGTTATAAAGAGAAGCGGTGGACTACTCACAGCTTTGAGGCGCCATTTCCATGTCCACAAGTGATAATTCAAGAGTTTTAGCTCTTTATTTATTAGAAAGACAGTATACAGGTCAAAATTTTTCAAACAATTTTCGAGAAATGCTACTCTGATCTAGTAGAGCATATGACCTGAGAAAAGTATCGGCCGACTCAAAATGCTAAAAACTAGAAGCAGCGGAAGATAACCAAACCCTTCAAACGGATTGAAAATGGTTACAGGATTGAATAATACACAAGCCTAGACACTGGTACGAAAATTGTCAAGTATACTAACAACCATCGCAGACTTTCTAGGCCTGCAAAAGTCCAAGGAGAAGGATTTGAAAAATTGCCTGTATACTCCATCGACCTGCAGAGAAAGAAACGAAACATATTCGTCAGAACGAAAAAATTTAGACCGTGTATAGCGTGTTTTTTCAGTCCGCGGCTGGCTAAAAATTTAACTTTAATGTTAATTAAGGTGTTAGCAACTTGAGCAAAGATGCATTAATAACCTTGACTGAATATTTCTTTAGCTATCGCTTTGACAACAGGATTAAGGTGACTCCTCAGTATTGCATTGCGCATCCCTACTGCGCACGATTTTCGCATGATTAGCGCACGCAAATGAGCGTGTGTACGTACACAACGAAAGAAATTTCCCTCAAGCTAAGCTCGTAGCTCGATAGCGAAATAAATGCTCGTTTTCTTTTAAACGAGCATGGTAACCTATATTTTTATTGCATAATAATAGTGTACATATTATTCTCTTTAATTTAATTTTAAAAAAATAAAACAATTTATCGGGCGGAAAAAAAAAGATATAGGTGAAAGAACGCACAAAACCGTTACTCTATGTTGCAAATTATGACTCTGAAAACAACGACTCTACGAACGCTATGGTATGGTGAAAAGCTGTGACCGAGGGCTAGAAAATGCTGCCCGAGGCCGCAGGCCGAGGGCAGCATTTTCAAGCCCGAGGTCACAGTTTTTCACCATACGGACCGACCCTAAGCCGGCAAATAACATGTTTATTTTTTCCTGCAGAAAATTAGTTTTGCAGCCGGCTACAATTGGGTTTGTTTACGCAACATTGTCATTGAATCGGGTAGCGCGCTGTCTACTAACCATTTGTAAAAAATCTTCCCAAAGAACGAGTGACTCAGATACTGGACAAGGAAAGATGCATTAAAGAACAAATATTTTTCGATCTACCTTATGTTAGTTGCATTTATGTCACCTGCTAAGTTCTCCAATATTGTTTTTTTGGTGTGAAATTTCGTGCGAAGTTTGAAGTTTTACTACAAAACATTTTCGGTCAGTCGTTGCCATTAAAATCACTTTGAAATCGGGCTTTCCTATCGTAAGTTGAATTAGCAGAAAGCGAGGAAATTCGTTAATTATAAGTGTATTCCATAGAAATTCTCCTAAATACAGCAATGATCAGAGGTAAACTTGACTGAAATTGACTAAAATTTTACGGCGAGAGAAACACAGGATTCCCCGCCATTACAACGCTACGACTACAAACAATCAAGCAAACTCTCACAACTTCAAAACAGTCAATTGAATTTACTTACAGTGACTTTCCTTGCCATTTTTAAGTGAACAGCGATAAACCTGCGTTGACTTTTCGTTGATTGAAGTGTAAAACAGGCAAAAGATGGACGATTACCGCTAACTTTTAGGAGCGAAACTTATGTATATAGCGAGGAAAAATCCGGCCCATGGGCCGTATCGTAAAAAGCTGGACCGGTCACGTGCGCGTGATTAGCCAATCAAATTCGAGGATTTAGGAATCCGGCCCGCTCAGATACTGGAGGAAAAAATAATATATGATATTGTTCTATATGCTCGACACTTTCTAGTTGTCAAGTTTTAATAGTGTGATGTTTCCAAAACTTTTGTACATATTTGTACATGCTCGACACTTTCTACCTGTCAAGTTTTGTCCCAAGTATTACTGTAATAAACTATGTTTCGAGGCACCGCAAAATGTTATGTGGACCGATGAATAACGCGCGTGATTAGCACTAGTGCAGGCATAAATAGGGTAAGATTGGCCTGTCACATCTCTTCTTTAAGCGAGCATGGTGACCTATCATTTTTATTGTCTGAAACAGTGCGTGGTATAGAACATTCACGGAAAGTTTCAAAAAAATTTATCGGCAACTTTTATTTCTGAGGGATTACCTTAAAGGAATTTCACAGTAGGTCGAAGTTCCAACTTCACACTGAGCTGCCAGGAGGGCAAAATGTGTTATTTATGTAGTTATGGTCATTTCGACAATCGATGAATTCTAAACAAAAGACAATCTTACATCTTGTCAGTCACGGTTGTAGCGCATTTCGTAGCGAGCCAGGGTGACTTGACATTCAAGCACGACAGAGTATTTCCCCAAAGCCCGAAAAACCAATAGGAGCATCGGGATGTACAATCTACGTGTAAATGAAGGGATAAATAGAAATTAGAATTTTTGATGGATGTTGGACTGTACGCTTTGCCCTTCTCGACTACATTAGTAATTTATCAGGTTAATACATAGAAAAACATAGCTAGCAGTGCAGGCATATTTTCAACTCTCTTCTCGGTGTTCGGATGATCCCGATGAAACACTGTCTCGAGTGTTTGACATTTAAGAAATCAAAAACATGTACCGTGTTTCTATCGACTTATACAAACACTAGTGGAAGTTTGGGAGAACTCGAGAAAAGCTGTGGAAACACTCGCCGTCGGCTCGTGTTTCCACAGCTTTTCTCGTTCTCCCAAACTTTCACTAGTGTTTGTATAACTCGATAGAAACACGGTACATGTTTTTGATTTCTTAAATGTCAAACACTCGGACAGTGTTTCATCGGGATCATCCGAACACCGAGAAGAGAGTTGAAAATATGCCTGCACTGCTAGCTATGTTTTTCTATGTATTAACCTGATAAATTACTAATGTAGTCGAGAAGGGCAAAGCGTACAGTCCAACATCCATCAAAAATTCTAATTTCTATTTATCCCTTCATTTACACGTAGATTGTACATCCCGATGCTCCTATTGGTTTTTCGGGCTTTGGGGAAATACTCTGTCGTGCTTGAATGTCAAGTCACCCTGGCTCGCTACGAAATGCGCTACAACCGTGACTGACAAGATGTAAGATTGTCTTTTGTTTAGAATTCATCGATTGTCGAAATGACCATAACTACATAAATAACACATTTTGCCCTCCTGGCAGCTCAGTGTGAAGTTGGAACTTCGACCTACTGTGAAATTCCTTTAAGGTAATCCCTCAGAAATAAAAGTTGCCGATAAATTTTTTTGAAACTTTCCGTGAATGTTCTATACCACGCACTGTTTCAGACAATAAAAATGATAGGTCACCATGCTCGCTTAAAGAAGAGATGTGACAGGCCAATCTTACCCTATTTATGCCTGCACTAGTGCTAATCACGCGCGTTATTCATCGGTCCACATAACATTTTGCGGTGCCTCGAAACATAGTTTATTACAGTAATACTTGGGACAAAACTTGACAGGTAGAAAGTGTCGAGCATGTACAAATATGTACAAAAGTTTTGGAAACATCACACTATTAAAACTTGACAACTAGAAAGTGTCGAGCATATAGAACAATATCATATATTATTTTTTCCTCCAGTATCTGAGCGGGCCGGATTCCTAAATCCTCGAATTTGATTGGCTAATCACGCGCACGTGACCGGTCCAGCTTTTTACGATACGGCCCATGGGCCGGATTTTTCCTCGCTATATACATAAGTTTCGCTCCTAAAAGTTAGCGGTAATCGTCCATCTTTTGCCTGTTTTACACTTCAATCAACGAAAAGTCAACGCAGGTTTATCGCTGTTCACTTAAAAATGGCAAGGAAAGTCACTGTAAGTAAATTCAATTGACTGTTTTGAAGTTGTGAGAGTTTGCTTGATTGTTTGTAGTCGTAGCGTTGTAATGGCGGGGAATCCTGTGTTTCTCTCGCCGTAAAATTTTAGTCAATTTCAGTCAAGTTTACCTCTGATCATTGCTGTATTTAGGAGAATTTCTATGGAATACACTTATAATTAACGAATTTCCTCGCTTTCTGCTAATTCAACTTACGATAGGAAAGCCCGATTTCAAAGTGATTTTAATGGCAACGACTGACCGAAAATGTTTTGTAGTAAAACTTCAAACTTCGCACGAAATTTCACACCAAAAAAACAATATTGGAGAACTTAGCAGGTGACATAAATGCAACTAACATAAGGTAGATCGAAAAATATTTGTTCTTTAATGCATCTTTCCTTGTCCAGTATCTGAGTCACTCGTTCTTTGGGAAGATTTTTTACAAATGGTTAGTAGACAGCGCGCTACCCGATTCAATGACAATGTTGCGTAAACAAACCCAATTGTAGCCGGCTGCAAAACTAATTTTCTGCAGGAAAAAATAAACATGTTATTTGCCGGCTTAGGGTCGGTCCGTATGGTGAAAAACTGTGACCTCGGGCTTGAAAATGCTGCCCTCGGCCTGCGGCCTCGGGCAGCATTTTCTAGCCCTCGGTCACAGCTTTTCACCATACCATAGCGTTCGTAGAGTCGTTGTTTTCAGAGTCATAATTTGCAACATAGAGTAACGGTTTTGTGCGTTCTTTCACCTATATCTTTTTTTTTCCGCCCGATAAATTGTTTTATTTTTTTAAAATTAAATTAAAGAGAATAATATGTACACTATTATTATGCAATAAAAATATAGGTTACCATGCTCGTTTAAAAGAAAACGAGCATTTATTTCGCTATCGAGCTACGAGCTTAGCTTGAGGGAAATTTCTTTCGTTGTGTACGTACACACGCTCATTTGCGTGCGCTAATCATGCGAAAATCGTGCGCAGTAGGGATGCGCAATGCAATACTGAGGAGTCACCTTAATCCTGTTGTCAAAGCGATAGCTAAAGAAATATTCAGTCAAGGTTATTAATGCATCTTTGCTCAAGTTGCTAACACCTTAATTAACATTAAAGTTAAATTTTTAGCCAGCCGCGGACTGAAAAAACACGCTATACACGGTCTAAATTTTTTCGTTCTGACGAATATGTTTCGTTTCTTTCTCTGCAGGTCGATGGAGTATACAGGCAATTTTTCAAATCCTTCTCCTTGGACTTTTGCAGGCCTAGAAAGTCTGCGATGGTTGTTAGTATACTTGACAATTTTCGTACCAGTGTCTAGGCTTGTGTATTATTCAATCCTGTAACCATTTTCAATCCGTTTGAAGGGTTTGGTTATCTTCCGCTGCTTCTAGTTTTTAGCATTTTGAGTCGGCCGATACTTTTCTCAGGTCATATGCTCTACTAGATCAGAGTAGCATTTCTCGAAAATTGTTTGAAAAATTTTGACCTGTATACTGTCTTTCTAATAAATAAAGAGCTAAAACTCTTGAATTATCACTTGTGGACATGGAAATGGCGCCTCAAAGCTGTGAGTAGTCCACCGCTTCTCTTTATAACAGGAAATAACGTCTCGTCAATGACGGGCTTGTGGTTTCACTCCATATCTTGCGCTTGATACCTGCTAGTCCAGTCCCTGAACTCTCCTTTCTTCCCGCCCCATATAGGGACTGAACCCGGGCGGGCGAAAGAAGAGTCCAGGATAACTTGCATGCGCATGCTCAGATCGCCGCCATTTTCCCCCCCCAAATCGGAGGAAAACCATATTTGGAAGTACTTTCCAGATTTGGCTTGTGGAGTGATTTTCTGAATGATAATATACAAGCAACAATTTCTGCATTCAGATTGATTAAAAACATGTCAATTAATCCAAAATCAGTGGAATTTCACCAGTGCCACGCTAAACCACATTCGATTTGATAACGGAAGAAATCTTTGCCAAGATTTGTTAACAATTGAAAACACCGACTCGGACTTGAAAGTGCACGCGCTGCATTATGCAAATGAGCTACTTGTACGCTTCAGAATTTCCTTTTAAAAACTTTTGCAAAATCGCTCAACGTATAGAAACAATACAAAAAAATTGTTTGGGAAAAGAGTAATGACGCGTACTCGTTGTCGATAAGAGTACAGATCTAGACCACGATAAACCATATTTCGATTTTTAAGTTTTTATGTTTTTTACGACAATATCAACGTCAATGTTTTCTTTCAGAGCGCGAGCTGAAAAAGGCATTGCGCGACACATTGAAGCGAGTGGCGTGGTTTGGACTTAATAATTTTTGATTGGTTCGTTTTGAGCATGCGCATACAAGCTATCCTGGACTCTTCTTTCGCCCGTCCGGGTTCAGCCCTTATATGAGGCGGGAAGAAAGGAGAGTTCAGGGACTGGACTAGATACCTGCTGATTTCACCTACTTTATAAGAAACTTCAGTTTCATGAGGTGGTAGTGTTCTTTCCAATTTCCGCATATGACCTGTTTCTGACAACACAAGGATGCAATTGGTGCGTGCTAATACACCGTAAACAGGGATGTGATGTTATATGTTCCACGCGAGCCACATTGTCCACCATGTGCCTAACTTCTTAGGTCCGCCATATAAGAGGTAACTCTCCGAATCGAAGGTTCTGACGAAGTTCAAGTCTTAGCTGCTTGGTGTCAGTAAGTTTGTCGAAAACTCAGGAAACCAGCATAAGTAAAGGAAAGCCTTCCAGTTATTGCGGAGTTTACCCCAGAGATGATCAGCAATACTTGGTATAGGACTCACTCTATCATAGCGATCAAAGCGATCTGGGTATCAAAAGTTCGTAGAAGAAATATTGTCGTATTAGGGGTCGCCTAGTCAAGAGACCAGCTTT
>JAHPZR010019907.1:25000-30035 GCA_019787425.1 Platygyra sinensis
TACCACATTTTGACGTCTTCTGTGATCTATTACTGAACAGACGCAGGTAACATGGAATCTATTTGTTTTATATAATAACGAAACAAAATACTACACATTAAGCTTTTGTTTATTTCAAAATATTTCAACGTAACGCGAAAGCCGGCCTTTGCACCACCTTTGCCCACTTTGGTGAAGACGAAAAAAAAGCCATTTGACGTAATCCATAATCTATACAAAATGAAGCAATTTCATTGGTTACTATGCGTAGCAAAGAATTGTGACTGGTCGAGAAAAATCACCCACTCGAGCGTCGCTTCTCGTGGAATGAAAGCTTACAGCGAAAGCAGAATTGAACTGCGTATTCTACAAATCTTGAAGAAAATGCTGGAAAAATCATGTCAGTTTTTGTCATCAGAGCAGCCCTGTTAGCCGAAAAGCTTGGACGTTGCCTTGAAAATTGCAGGAGTTGAAAAAATACCCTCGGAAAACTTGTGGTTCTGGTCAACCTAGAGGCCATTTGATTCGAGTTTTGAATGAAAGGAGCGTAAATGACGGTGGAGATTTTTGTCTCCTGTGGTTGGTGATTCTCAAATCAGTTTGATGGAGTGTCGGAGACACATTTGAGCTGCGATACTGTTGAGGCGCCACGCACCTCTCGTAAGGTTTAACACGATTGGCCGAGAAAACAATAGAATAAACAACAGAAACAATGGCCCTAGTCCTGAAAACAATAGAGGTGGATGAGTGCGGGAGCAAATAAAATTAGAGGTTCCGAAGAGGTGCGTGACTACTGATACTGTTGGCCGTGAGTGTGGTTAGCTATACTTAGCTCGCTGCTGTGCCCTAAAACGGACAGGAACATTCGCATCGGAAAGCAAGGTTTTGTGTTTGTTTTACCTGATTTTAAGAAGGATGTTTTGATTTTTCATTTCTGACATCAATCAATGTGTCAACAGTTACTTTGACACTGGGAAAAGTTGAATTTTTTAAATGAATTAATCTCAGAAACATTTTGTTTATTAGGTTTGCTAAATTCGAGATAAAGCAATGGTTCTCGGCTTACCAAGACCAATTTTGTGCGTGGTTTAGTCTCGCTCGACTGCCGACTGAGACTGTACGAGAATCTTTTCTGTATCATTTTCTAAAAAAAAATGGCTTTATCTTTCTTCTTCTGGCTTCTCGATCTGGTTCAATACCTCGGCAAGACTTTTTTGTACCTTACCTTTTGCCTAGTCACGTAAAATATTATCTTAGTTCTCACAACTTTCCGCCATTTTTAAACAGCAGATGGAAAAACTTTGTAATGATGACGTCAATCGTGCATCTGTCCTCTAATAGATCTTAGGCGAGAACCAATCAAAATGCGAGAATAACTTGGGTTATTGTATAATGTCGCTTAGTTTCCTCTAGGGGACAAGATAGAGGTAGGTGACAAGACCAGGCGAATGGCCAAGTTCTTAATTTTTCTTGCTTTCTCTCCTTACTCCTCAAAGAGATTGTACTGAGATTGTCTTTCAGAGATTGTCCTGCAGGTTTAACAAACAGATGTTTCAAAAATGGCTATCCGAAATTCCATTACTCGCCAAAACACCCCGAAAAATAAAAAAAACTAGAGCATAATGGCAAGATCTTAATGAGTTCAATGGGAGTGAAAGTGTTCTGTAGCGATTTTCAGGGTTTTTGATTATCTTTCATTTTTTATTCGCTTCATGTGAGGAGGACAGAATATGTCAAGTACTTGAAGGAACTCATTTTTTAACTTACCCTGTGGAATAGCGGTGAAAAACAAAAGGAATCCTCTTCTTTGATTACTGGAGTCTGAGTGGAACATCAGCACAGCATAGTTTCCAATTACAAGAACAGCTTCTCCTGTTCTTTTACCGCAGTATTTACCAAGGTCATCGTTGTTCTCATTAGTAATTTTTAAATAATCAAAGCTGCAAAGAAGTTATCATAAGTTCTTAAATGCACATAAATAAAAGCCGTGTTGATCTAGTAATTTTTTTTATTTTACTGAAGACTGGTAACAACTCAATTCAGCCAAGTCGTGGCGATAACTGTTGTGTTTTTATCTAAGACGCTCCACACTATCAATACCTTAAAGATAACTGAATATTGATCCAAACGGTAAAAACCCCAGTTGATGCATTTTGTATTGACTTGGGCAGAGAAGTATTATCCTTCTTACATAAGAGTTTGGATATTTTGGTGCTGTAGCAACCCGAGATAAGCTCTGTAGACAAACATTATTCTCCTGTGTATATTACGAAATTCGGTGACAAACCATCAGTTGCAAAACAAAATTGAAGTTTTACAGTTCATGCATTTAATTTGAAGGTACTTGTATATCTTTGCATATAAAGAAGCGTGTATTCTTCTTCAACATTACCGCAGTACGTTAATGATTGAAGTCTACTACAAGTCTGCGAACCGCTTTTTGCATCAGCAGTGTTTAAATCCCGTAACTTACCTGCACCATCTGTCATCTTCTATGTCAAAATCATTAAAGAAAACGTTCATTGTTGTGCCTTGAGGAATAGGAACCAAATAAACACAGTCCATGTTGTTTGGATAGTTGTTTGAATATCCAGGACTTTTCAGTGTGTTGTTTATCTCTGAACCACAAGCTACAAACGAAAACAAAATCAAAAACAACAACATTTAATTTTAAGAATGACGCAGCAGTCGATGTACTATTTGTTTTACTAGTAATTAGTTAATTGTAAACGACCCCACAAGCTCATGTAGCTTTAATACTTATCGTTTCAAAATAAAGGCCATCTATCTATCTATCTATCTATCTATCTATCTATCTATCTATCTATCTATCTACCTGAAAACAGCAGCATTGGACAAATCACCATCCCATACACGACGTACTGCCTAACATGGGCGACCTCGAAGAATAAGTAGAGAACTGAGCCGGTACGAAAAGATGGTGAAAGGAGAGAAAGGAGAAGCTAGGGAGAGGAAATCCTAATGGTGACAGAACAAACATTTTAGCCAGGAATATAGGCTGGAAATTGGAGGAATGATCTTCAAATTAAACACAATCTTGAAAACCGCACGGATTTGCACTCACTCATCTCCAAGACCTTTTTCCATTGAAAGTTATTTATTTATTTATTACAATTTAATGGCATATTTACAAAAAACAAAAACAACGACAACAAACAATCAAGTGTGGAATGCAATTACCAGACAATCAACGTATCTCGGGAGAATACTCAGAAGGTTCTTGTCAAGAACTATACTCAAGAAATAAATTTACGGCGCAACAAAAGCAGCATCGCTATGAATTAAGATTGCAAGAGGTAAGAGGAATTTGTATAGATCTCATCAACAAAATTACCACAAAAGTGCCATTCAAAAGGTTGCACTAAGATGGACTCAAGTAGGGATGAGAAAGAGTGGACGGTGACATGGAGAAATTCGTCAGTGGATGAAATCAGGGCTATACTCAACAGTATCCATTTGACAGAAAGCGTTGGCGTTAGTATTATGATAGAAAAAAAGTGTGAGCTGAATGCTATTACTACTAAATTAAAGTGGAGTATGTAATAGTGACAGCCCAATGTTAAAACTTTTAAGTCAGTAAAAAGCGTTCAACCATTAGCAAAAATGTATTCGATTAAGCTAGGCAAAATTTGGAAACAGTATTGGGATCAAGGTTCTTCACAACCGCCATAGTAAGAACTTTTACGTAGCTAGCATTATTCTGCATGTATAAAGTCTAAAGCTAACCACTGATACTGATTTTAACTTCCATGGAAACTTCAGAATTGTAAAGGCGTAAGAAGATATATATTTACCGTTGGGTGGTGGCTGAGTGGCCGTGTCGTTTTCTATTAAATAGAGCTTAAAGTTAGTAATTAAATTCAAATACTATAGGAGCATGTAGTTCCAAAAAATTAATACTTGGCTTCACAATGGAACTTGTCAAAAGGAAACCAACTGAAAGAGATGTGCAGCGTTGCTACAATTCTGAGCCGGGTTGTTCGAAAGCCGGTTTATAACGCTAACCAAGGATTATAAGTTAACCGAAGTATTGATTTTTCTTGTATAAAAATGCTTTTCACTGCTTATGTTCCTTGTAGTTTGTGATCATTCAAACTCAAAACTAAAAGACAAACAGTGTAAACAGAAAACCTCACAGAAACGTTCAAAAGCTAAAATCAAAATTCTCACTAATCCTGGGTTAGCTTAATCGGGCTTTGAACAACGCCGAGTACCGGCCCTGATGAATGGCCTGATACAAACAAATTGCTTGAATTTCATTTTCATGGACAGCCTAAACCGGCATCGATTCTTCGTACCATCCGACGCCAAATACGCTTAAACAAATTGCAAACCAGCTGCCCTTTTCAAGTTTCAACCAAGTTATGTCTTTGTACGTACCCGAACAACGCTGTTGAACATTGGACGAGTCAAAAGGAAATACATTTTCTCGGTTAGCCAAAGCTCTACAGCAATTTCTTCGCCGAAAATCCCGTTATCAAGCCATTCTAGGGAAATGCAGATGCTGTTTTTTTTTCCTTTTTTTGTTGCTATGCACTCCTTAGCAACACGATAATGGATTTTAGTGCCAAACAATCGCATTTGTGATATGTATGATCAAAATGGATCAAAGTGCTTCAAGTTATATACTTTGTCGTCAGGTGTGAAGCCAAGTTTTCTTAAGTGCGACCTTGAGATTTTCAAGTGCACTTGAGTCAAGTGCTTACTTGAGACTAACTTAGCTTCTGGTGTGAAGCCAAGTAATGAAGACTCTCAGTCGTCTGGGAGCTGGGAATACTTTTGGATTATCTCCAAAGGGCTTTGAAAGAGAGATATATATATCTTATTAGACGTTTTGTTGTGTAGTATCGCGATACTACACAACAAAACGTCTAATAAGAGATTTATCATCCAACACGCCAAATTTTCGTATGTTCGTGCGAGCGAATTTCGTGGATATTTATTTAAAGGGAATGCGTGATAGAAGTATGCGAAGCGGAACGGAATTGGCGCGGGAAATCCAGCTAACTAATTGGTCAACGGCACGAAACCTGTC
>JAHPZR010019909.1:0-20000 GCA_019787425.1 Platygyra sinensis
AAATGAAAACTGGGAGCTTTCTTCCTGTGTACCCAGAACTGCAAGAGAAGGAAATGGTTGTAATCAATCAATCAATCAATCAATCAATCAATCAATCAATCAATCAATCAATCAATCAATCAATCAATCAATCAATCAATCAATCAACAATCAATCAATCAACAATCAATCAATCAATTAATCAACCAACCAACCGACCAATAAATCAATCAATCAATCAATCATTCAGTCATTAGTCAGACAATCAATCAATCAATCAATCAATCAATCAATCAATCAATCAATCAATCAATCAACAATGAATAAATCAATGCAATAAATAAACAAATAAATCAAGAAATTTATCAATCAATCAGTCAATCAATCAGTCAGCGGGTACAGCTGTAGGTCATCATTTAGTAGGTTGGCTGGTGCATCAGTCAATCGGTCCATCCTTCCCTCTTTTCATTAGTCATAACTCAGTCAAAAATGGTTGTGATCAATTTTTAAGACTAAAATCAAAACCTCCTGTCGTTCTCATCTCCATCAGTTGCATCTGACTTAAGCTAAGACTACTTGAAATGTTCATTTAATTTAGAACCACAGGGGGAAAGGAGAGGATAAGAGGTGTACTTCTTCCAACTCGAAGTTTCACCCAAACTTGCCCCCCCCCCCTCTTGTATATCATGCTAAAGGAAAATTCTTAATGAGAATATTAACCATCCTTAGAGATAGAACAAGGTCCCAGTTCTCATAGCCATGGAAGTGCAACATCACAGAACATCCCTGTTAAGGGAATTCCACTGGAAGGGGAGGGACCTAAAGAGTTAAACTCGCAATAAACACAATTCCTTTTGGTGGGACTTAGGCATTTCAAGTTAAAGTGGTATTGTACTTAGAAATATTCAAAATTATTGGATTCAAATAATTACCATTTCTGGTCTATGTGCTCCAGGTCCTGGTTTCAAGGTTCTGTCACCAGGGGCGTAGTTACGTGCATTCATTGAAAAGATAGGCTTCCTGTCCTTGTAGATATTTGGGTCAATCACTTTGTATGTGCCTGGTCCCGGGGTCTGTGAGAAATGAGAAAATCCATTTTAATTGCAATGAGTAAAAGTAGAGAAGTTCTCAATTGAGTGTCGAAAGTAATTAGACAGTTACTATGGCCTTGGTATTGGTTTTACAACCGTTTGAGATTGGCTGAGTAGTTTAAATTGGTAAGTAATTGGTTTGGTTCTGGTTTTATGACATTCAATTGACAAATGCTCAATTGAAAAGCTAAGACAGCAGGATCAGTGTTACAACTTGAGTGGTCCATATTGATACTGTAAGAGCTTCTCCAGATTAGATTTAATCAGTTTTGTTTATGATACAAGTTTATAGCTTAAAATAAAAACAAATTGTTGTTGAGTAGCACTCTGAATTATTAAGCTTGCAAAAAGTGCTTATGTGTAGTATTTTAAGAGGTTTTTTTTTGGGAAAACTCCTTTATCAGTCACAAATGTGAAGCATTAAACAAACATTCAATATTTCATTATCAGTTTAATTTAAATATGAGTGTCCACTATAAGCTTACTGCTACAGTAAGCTAGAATTTTTGACACAGTAATAAAGTCATTCATTAATTCACTCCCTGTAGTTCGGATTATAGTCCTTTGTATTGCCAGGCACTTTATGAGATCTTCTAAACAGTTCATCATTACCCCTTCATAGGAGAGTTGAGAACAAAACACACAGTGACCTTGACCAGTGCTCAACTCCTCATCTGTACATGGGATTCATCTCTAGTTAAATTTTTGACAATTTAAAAGAGTAATGGTGACATAGAGAGAATCATTTAAACTTTGCCAGAAGTTAAGTTATCCTACTAATGATAATGATGACAATAATAATGATAATGATAATAAACAAATTGTTTAAAAACAGGATTAACAGATCAGTACTTGAAAGTACTGTTATCATAGGGGTCCTGTAAGATTTTAAAAACTAAAAAGGTAAAAATACAAAAAAAGTTAAAATTTAAAAAAGGCAAAGCTACAATGGAAAAACACAAAAAAGCTTACAAATAAGAATTACAAAACAGAAATGTTTGTTTGCTTTTTTCCTAAATAAAAACCTAGAGTTCAGATTTCTCATGTCTGATGGTAAACTGTTAAAAGCTGAGGTTCCTAAAACGGAAAACCTCCGATGGCCAAACTCCAGGTTCATTTTCAGCAGTTTGATTAAGGGAAATTATTCCTTGTGTTGGGCAGCTTTTGGATGCTATGATTGTAGAGTCGATTGAGAAAGAGTTAAAACGAGTAATTAGAATTCAAGTTTTGGAACCTATCAGAAGCAGTTGCTAGCCACCTTAAAGTGCTACTATGATCAAATTTTCGAGATCCGTTTTATTACATTTTCGTACACAATAGGTCTTTCCTAGTTATCTTGCCAAATTTCAATCTATTACAAACATTACAACGTGTGTTTTTTGGACCTTTATTTCTGAGAATTTAGCGCCGCCATTAATTTTCCTTGTTCCAATTCTTGGTTGAAAATTGGAGAAAATGACGTCATTTTCTCAAAAATACCGCACAGAATGAAATTATAATAAGAATAAGTGTGGAAAATTGCACGAATACAGGGGCCAAAGTTTTTGTTCTTCTTCGTGCGAATTGCCGTACTAATTGTTATTATAATTTCAATCCGTGGGTATTTTTGAGAAAATGACGTCATTTTCTCCAATTTTCAACCAAGAATTGGAACAAGGAAAATTAATGGCGGTGCTAAATTCTCGGAAATAAAGGTTCAAAAAACTCGCGTTGTAATGTCAGTAATAGAGTGAAATTTTGCAAGATAACTAGGAAAGACCTATTGTGTACGAAAATGTAAAAAACTGGATATCGAGAATTTGATCATAGTGGCACTTAAAATCTTGGTTAATCTGTGTCCACATTAGAAATCTTTAGATTTTATCTTCAATTTTGCAGTCATATTCTAGAACTTTCTACCTCCTGACACTACACAAACCTTTTGCAAATCCTCATGGAAACTTCCAATCTTTGATCTACTTGTCATGGAGAAAGCAGCGGATGACTTCTTTCCCACAGACTTGGGACCAAGAATTACAGGCATATTGTAATTATTTGGAGCTGGATTGTTGTCTTTCTTGCCGTAGGGTGTGCGCAGTCCAAAGGAAAAATGTGGAGGATAGGGATGCTTTTGGACTGGACTCTTCTCAGCTTGATAATCCCCTTTGAGAAAGTAAAATAAATCACAACAAAGTTTATTATGAAGCTCAAAAAACTGCGAACACCAGAAATACTTATGGAATGTTATTATGTAGCAAGGAAAAAAGCCAATTAGGTGCGAGAATCTAAACTGCAAACAACAGTGATCATAAGGGGTTTCCGAGTTGGTGTTTTCCCTCCGTTTCAAAATAGGCCATTGGAGAAACGTGAGAGGACTGGGAAAGAGTATGGTTGTTTTCCGTTTGTTTGAAATGAAAGATCAACTAAATTTGAGAGTCTTAACCACAAATAGAAGTAATTTGGAGGAGGAAAACGGCAAAATGGTAGCTCTTGAAATATCACCTAAAATAGAGAGATTGTATGGATTGGGTAGACAGGCAACAAAATTATTATAAGGGTTTGTATGGAATTTTGCAACTTTTGCAAGGCTCCCATTTGGACAATTTTTGCGCTGAAAACTCTTAAACTTGGTTGGGTAGCTTTTCATTCATTAACCTTTCGGTTGAAATGTTTGGACTTTCAATCTAATCAATACAAGAAACTCGTCACAGTGCTCTCACGTTTTTGCAATGAGCTATGAGCTTAAAGATGATTTCCAGTCCGTTCTGAGCACTCTTGAGAGTTTGTTTACGAATTCTGTTTTGTTTCATGTAAGACGTCACAAAATGTAGCATTTCGCATCTACTTACATGAAGTAAATTCAAAGTTTCATGTCAACCGCCATTTTCCGATGCGAAGCTTTATGCTTCATTCTTTCAGATATCACTTGATGAAAAAACTTCAAAGCTGTAAAACTCAAGGAAACTATTGGAGAAAGAATTTAAATGCGCCTCGAAGAGAAGGTAAGCAGTTCGTAACGAATAACATCGGTTTGCCTCTAATGTTTGTGAGCCTCACAAACATTAGACCGCTGAGACTGCGCAGTACGGACTGGAAATCAGCTTTAAGAAATGAGTTTGTTTTACAAGACAATGAATATGCAAGAAAGTCTCATTTCAAAATGAAAGGTTACAAGTGCACCAAGACTCGTTTTGAAAAAAAAGTAAAAGCTGACCAGTTGAATATTTACACAACACAGCTGAGGAGTTGAACTTGGGACTACTGAGAACAAATCCAGACAGTGTTAGGGTGTAAGGATTTGAAGCAGGGACCTCCAGGTTTCAAATCTAGCATCCTAAAACAATTGGCTATGACACATTCCAGAAAATGTGTATTTGTCAGTTTTCCCCGTAATTCAAACAAGAATATTTCATTGAATATTAAGTGCCGAATATTTGTATCTGGGAAACCTTGGCTGTGCTACTCTATTGCAAAAGGATACAAATTCCATACTCATGATGAGTCTGGAAATTGTATGCATAATTAATTATTCAAACAATATGCGCAAAAATTGCAGACCATTTGCTTTTCAAAGGCTAGAAAGTATTACTAAACATAAGGAAAAACCTCATTTATATTTGTAAATGAAATATTTTCTGATCATATTGTGCAAAAACGTTGACATATAGAAGGAATTGGTCCAAAACTTTGGGTCACATAAGAGAACTGCAAACTGATCAGCTTCTGGTAATAAATGTTCTACTGTAAATTGTTTCGCACTGTCCGAGTTCGCGTTCGCATCCAACTTCTCGATTTCTCATCGACTCTAGCAATAGAATTTATTCTCGTATTTGATTTGAGTTTTAAGATTAGTAATAGTAACGTTGAAGTCTATCTACTGAAAAGCTCATGTCAAAAGTCAGACCGCATTGTTACAAATTATATATTCTAACTACATGTATTTAGTGCCGCAAACCGGCTTTCTTTTCTTCTTTATTCTCCAGATCGCTGACATTTAAGAGTTACTGTTTGATTAATGACAAAAACATTTGTTAGGTTCCGCAGGCGTTCGTTTCAGCTTATTTCCTTGAGGACTTTGCGTCGCAAGTTTCCCCGAAGAACATTCACGTGGCGTTTCTAAGGACGCGCCAGTGCACGAATTCATGATCAGAAAGTGAATATAAACTTCGCTATTGTCCGAACTTTAATCACACCGCATGAGCCATGGCGCTTAATATAAACTACACTCTCTTTTAAAAAGATTAGATTTCTACTTACATGGAGCTGGCGTTTGAAATTTTCCTTGTAAATTCGTGCGAGATTTGAGAGTATATTTCGGAGTGCCTTCGGGTCCGAAACGTGTCACATCTGAAATTCTATACTTTGGTCCTGGTCCCAGCGATTGCTGATTTTTCCATGTTCGAGAGCCAAAACTGTAGGCTGCTTTCTTGTGTTTTGTGAAGTCGTGACCAATGTAGCCTGTTGATCCTGGTAACTGGTAAGCCGCCGGTCCTGGTCCACGGAACATTGCTCCTATCATGGGACGTTTTCTTTCAACCTCCGCCATGGCGACCGAAGTTTGTTGAACTATTTCACACAAAAGCGCGTTCCGAACTTCGTCTTTGCCTCTCCAAGACTTCGTTTAATACTACTTTGTTTAGAAATGAGTCTGATTTTCAGTAAACTTTGCTGGATAAAGCGTCTACCAGCGCGAACACTGCGGCGAATCTTAACCGTAAACACAAGGCCTTCTTGATCTCCAAGGAATGAAACGATGGAATATGACACTTGTCTGTCTGTTGCTGTCACGCACAGACGAATCAATACTCTAATGCAATTAATTATTCATACATTATAATCTGGACCAATGAGTTGCATGCGGATTAATTTTGGCGCCCACAATCAAGAATCCACCTGGACAACCACTTTGTTATAAATGACAGAAAATCATAAAACGACAATACATTGTTAACAACTATATATAGCACACTTTGTGATCGACTATCCTACTCTTTGGCCTCCTCCAAGGAAAGTTTAAATTTCTATAATTGAAAATAATACTATCACAGTGGCCCTACTTTATAAAATTTTACAAAAAAATAATTCTTGAGGGAATATAAAATACTGCCGAGTTAAATTTTCCAAATTGTGGAGATTTCAATGCCCTCTTGACCCTCAATTTGTTTACCTCTTAGTCAAATAGAAATCAATATATAGGTAGATATTCAAATAACAATATTCAAAGTGTCAGTTTGTTTGAAGAATGTTTTATATTTATAGAAATAAAACCACCAAAGTGCACACGTCTCAAAAGATGAACACTGGAGAAAAAGGAAATAATAAATTCTAGCACGAGACACCTGACCTGAAGGACCTTATCTCTAAACTAAAGATTCTGCAAAAAATGACTTCTGTGTACAATATTGTGATCTTATCTCCTCCAATGCATTAACAATCCATCAAGTTTACACAAAGTAAATAATAACTATTACAGATTGGATATATAATTTTAATTACATAGAATTTTATGATTTCATTCTTGAATTTCTCCTTGGCATTAGTTTCACACAAGATGTCATTACTTCAAACTGAAGCAAAAACTGAAGCAATATCAGAAAACTGCCACCTGTTCTTCTCTCACAATATATTTCAATATAATATAGCGACTTGAAAAAGAAAAAAAAAGAACAATTTAATGACAGAGTGAAAGCATACATAAAACATTTTTGTGATCTTAAAGCAAATAAAAAAGCCAAGGCCAAAAGCTGAGAACACTTGTAGTAGTACTTGTAATTCATTTTAGGGTCCATACGTACTGAGCCGACAAAATTTGTTTGGTTTTACTAAAAATCTTGACAACAACTGCCCCCATCAAATTTTCAATTAGATATTTTGTGGGCACCACCAAAGCCGGTATAATATTTGTTGACCAAAAAGTGTCAATCAAAGTGTTAACATAAAAACTTTTATGACGTTAGAGGTGGACAAAAGAGTTTTCTGCAAGAGAAATTTAACACTATAACCTCCAAACCTCCTCTGTACCTTTCTCGGAGATCCTCCAACCACTTTCCCCCCACATTGAATAGAAACCTCATTCAAAACAAACTTAATTTTATTTACTTGTCAATAGAAATGCTTACAATTTACCAATAGTCTGAAAAGAAATCAGCTGTTCATAGATGCTTGGGATGTCTTTTTGTGACACTTACTTTTTTGTAAAATAACAGAAAATGAAACTTAGATCTAAGAGTGCTCTTGTTTCAATTTTTTGATGCCCATGTTTTGTGCTGGAAAACAAAAAGCCTTAAACCTGGTTAAGGCATCATTCACAAGCAGAAAAGGACATTTATTAGTAATAATAAATAGTAGTATTAATGGAGCTGAAACATATTGTGGAATTGCACACATTTTAGGCATCCTACTGATGAACAGTTACAACCCATAGATACCTTTTGGCAACTACATGTACTATAATTTGCAGTCTGTTCACTCTGAATTAGATTATTCAACCCTCCATTAGTTCCTGATTTACTTGTGAATGGAAAAATACAATGTTTCAACTTATGATAAATTTTTTGGAAGGGAATAAAAGAGACCTTATCTCACTTGCTACGCATGCTGTGATTGGTTGATTTAGCAATAAAGACCGGAAAGGATTGATTCATGGTGAACTTCTTCGCAATGACGAAATTGGGAGATTAACATTTCCAGCTTTTGCCTTTTGTTTACCAACACTCAAGGATAAAGTTGTGTAATTTACACTCAGGTAAACATATTTTTCAGAAAGAAAAACAAAACAAAACAAAAAAGCCTTTAAAATACAACAGAACCTATCCATTGACAACCTTAATACAACCACCTTGTAACTTCATACAAACTTACACAGTAACCTCAGCTCGAAAAACTGAAATCAAGTCTTCATGGGATATTACTGTAAGTTGTAAAATTTCATGATACACTGTAGTGTACTGTTATATAAAGTTATATCCTAAGCTTACAAGATTCTAAAACAATGTTTATCTTTCAACACTGACAGATATCTACAGAAGTTCGTTATCATTTAACATTTATTTGTTCTTATCTTCTTCCTGAGTTCACTTTTTCCAGGATGTTTAAAAATTTCCCCCTTGTCATTTCACGGGCTGAAAAAACAATAAAAACGAACATTAACTATGCTAATGCATATAATTAATTATTATAACAATAAAATCCTGGTTGTCCCTTTTTTAAGAACCGAACAACCAAATTTGTAAATTTGATCGCCCTGATAAATCCTTTGTTGTCTGTTAAATAAAGGTTTGCACATTGACTCCTAAGCATTTCAATTTATGATTTATCTATTACAGTCATTGGCACGTGGCAAGTTATATTACTACGGCTCTTTTCGTCTTGACAGACGGTCAAAGCAGCTGTAAGTTCAGTTTATGATGAAATAGGCTTACTACAGCTTCTTTCATGACTTTTTCTGCCTATGTTTGAGGCACAGTTCCTGTTGCAAAACCTGCAAGTAGGAGAGTTGCCATTCTGTCGTGGGTCTATAACCATATATAAAGGAGTCTATAACCCCATGTGAACACACTACCCAGGTCCTGTTTTTGATATTAAAAAAATCTTGCAAAACCTATCGTCCACCAAACAATAAAACCATGCTCAACGTAACAGCGAGGGAAAAAAGTCATGAAAATTGCCCACCCCTCCCCCACCGCCCACAAAAAGAAAATAATGGTCTACCCTTTACTAAAACAGATCAGTCGTACTGACTGCCACCCACTTTTGTCAACAATATCCCCTAGTTAATTGACGTCCACTTGACAATTCAGTGATGTTGTAAAGAGAAATGAGCCCTTGATAACTCTTCACTCTCAGAAAAGTACTCGAAGTTAAAAAATAGTTTACCTTCATCTAGGCCAAGCTGAAATGCTAGATTTTGAAGTCCACGAACTTTTTCCATTAGTTGTGATGTAGTAAGACTTCCAAATTCTACAAAAAAAAAAAAAAACAGTGGTCAACATAATATGTATTAATCATAGCACATTTATTTAGTGTTTTGATATTAATACTAATTCTGAATGACCCACTGGCATCTAGCTTCTCCTTGCCTATTCAAAATTAATCTGTGAATCATTCAGTGGTGGTCCTAGGCAACACACATTTTTCTATCACAACGCCTTCTTCCACCCGGGTGTATAAGGGAGAGAAGAAATACTGAGACAGTGTTACGGGCAAAGATTTCGGAGTTGTACCTTGAAGCATGTCCATGTCATCTTTCTCCAGTTCAGCCAACCATTTTGGTGGAGTACTTGATAGAGAAAAGGGCTGTAATATTGAACAAAAACAACACTGTTATCATCATGTTCAATGTACCTAATGTATACATATTGCATACAGGTATATATCAGACAGTTTTGGGTCAATTTTTGCCCTTCTGTAGTTCGTATTGTGTGATCGTCTGAGTGAGGGTTGTTCTGAAAAGGACCGTTGTTGGTAACTGACGTTTCGACAACCTGAGTGCAAGTCACCTTCATTGTCAAGTGAATAGTGTTTGTCAGTCAATGACATTATAAGTCTGTTCCATTAAAAGCGATTGGTCCATTAAGCCATGATGGCATTGGCTGAAAGGCTCGAGTTAAGTTTGTCATCGGTCATTGGTCCATTTCGATCTGTCTTTTGTTAGTCAAATTGGTCGGTTTGAGGTCATCTATTATTAGTCAAAATTAAGTTGGTCTGTTAGTAGTCCACTTGTTGGTTTTGTTTTCGTTGTGGACAAGTCGTTTGTAAGGTGCCATCAGTTGTTGACATTAAGTTAGTGTATCAGCTTTCCATAATTATTCAGTTGTTGAAAATAGTTTGCACCATAGGTTAAGCATTGAGCAGAGTCCCAGTCGATGGTGTGGTTTGTCAGTTGATGATGCACAGCAGTGTGATTGTTTGCCACACCATTTCTCGTGGGTCATATGTGTTTAGTCTCATGTTAAGGTTTCTGCAAGTCTCACCAATGCAGGATGCCTGGCAGTCAGAGCATTTGATCTATGACTTGGAAACTGTTCCCTGTCTGTTGTTATGTTTGTCCCTGTCTTTAACACTGGTCAGTAAGTGTCGTAACATAGTTGTAGGTTTGTGGGCTACATGGATGTTATAGGGCTGTAAGACCCATCAGACAGTCTCAGAAGAGTGTTGGTCACCAATTAAGAATTGGTTCATGCTTAGCGTGCGTATATCGAGTTATGGATGCACGCGGGAAGTTTGGAGAGCACGAAAGAAGTGCAAGAGTTGCTCGAGGCGCAGCCGAGCGCAACTCTAGCTTCTTGAGTGCTCTCCAAACTTCCCAAGTGCATCCATAACTCGATATACGCACAGCTAAAAGCATGAACCAATTCTTAAATATAACATGGCGACAACAACTTGAACACTAAACTGACATGTTTTATTTCTGATTGACTACAACTAGTTCTCACGATGCACGGTGGAGGAAAACAACGGTCTTTATTATCCTAACACACCACAATCAGTTAACCAACAGCTGAATGAAAATGCTTAACCTGGTCTCTAAAATTTTCAATGAAAAATTCGCTTCTTCGAATTAAGATTATAATGAAAACGTAGCCAAACAAAGTACAAATACAATGAAAATGTAGACAAGCAAAGTCAAAATACTCACATCGAAGTAAACATCTTTGCCGGGCAAAAGTCAAAGGCTCGAAGTAGGGTTAGGATTGTTCAGAATAATCTTCACATTGCCGGAACTTAATTAAACAAAGGAACTTGCACTAAACGCGACGGAAATTTGCAGCTGAAATGAAACTGCTCACGTCAGCTGCACATGTCATTTTATTGAGCACGGCTGTGCGTACAAAAAGATCTTGTTCATGATTTTTGTTCATGATGGCTCAATAGGATTTAGATAGGACTAGTGCACGCTATGTTATAACAACAGTTCTTTTCAGAGCTACCCTCACCCCGACAATCACACAATATGAACTACTGATACTCCTGGGTTCAAACCATTTACTATGTTTTTGCCCTTCTTAAAATTAAGTTAACATTATCAGTTTTCTCCCAGCCAATTTTTAGTCACTGATGTGTGTAAGTATTATGCCAGCCAACAATTGGTTGACAATTTACCTCCAGCCTAAAATGGGAGCCTTTTTCACAAAATTTCACCAAAATACTAAACATTTATTTCAATTGATGTGAGGAGAAACTAAAAAAACTGGTAAGTACTTACACTAACAGCAAGTGAGGCAAAGTCAGACACTCCAGGAACTGTCAAGAGTAAGGTATGAAGTACACTATTTTTAATGTGAAATTGTAGTTCTAAGGGAAGTTACATCTGATCTGGTTAACATAAATGTAGGCAAAATAAAGAAAATGTAAGAATGTTAGGTACTGTACATACTAGGTTGACAAGATTTGTTTGGTTCTACCAAAAATGTCAACTTGACAAATTTTGTCTCCACCAAATTTGAATTTTGTTATCGCACATGTACTCAAAAACACCAAAATATTTGATCAAAACAAGTGTTAATCACATTGAATGTATAGACTCTAAAAAGCAAGATCAAATTTACTTGATTGACAATTTCAGTCAGATTAATGCCTGCAAATTATAAAATCTGACAATTTTGACACTTGGTCATTGTCCTGCTCCAAGGCAGGATGTCTAACAGTGTCTTGGTAGGCTTGACAACATTTCAACTCCGCTGGTCACAGTATTACAGATGTTCAGGTGCAAGGTATGCGTTTGTGTCGAGGTTCCAACATCCTCCGCAAACAACTGGAAATGAGACTAATTTTTCAGCTGGGGACCATGCAGCCGGATAGCCTTAACATCAAATTCAAATACGTTTGAACTGTGCGCGCGCTAATTTTTATGCATGCGCATTTCCCTTAACATAGTTACAAAAATGTTGTGTATTTCAACGGTTATTTTTCACACTGAAGAAGGGTTATACACCTGAAACATCTGTGTTAATAGACAATTTTGACACTTTTTGATATTTATTCTTGATATATCAACTTAATCTTTTACTACCAAGTGTCACGCATCACCAACGACTTTTCAGTCCATTTATTTGACAAAATCCTGGCATGACAAAAGATGCTGTTTGCACCTGTAGAAGGGAACTGATGACAAACATTTTTGCAAAATATATGAAATTTTGCCTAGTGTGTATGGGCCATCAATGATTGATCTAGAAGAAGGCAGTAGTGAGTTCAGAGACTCGCATTTTTAGGCTCTTCGGTCAAAGGCCTGGAGGTAAAAAATTTGTCATAGAAGAGCTGGTGTGTTTTTCTCATTGTTTCAGGGGAAAAACTTCTTCAATATTATCTAATCTCTTTGGAATTTTTGCTTTTGGGGTTGTAAAGAAGCTGCCTTATCACTAATATGGCACAGTTTTTCTGTTTTATACGGAAAAAAAGCTCTGATCATGCAGATGCAGATGTTAACAAATTATGCCGATCAGTATCGCTACATCCTCTTTCCTGTCAGATGCCATGTTAAGAGAGGAAAAGACATAAGCTGTACTAAATCGCAATCACTTGCATCCAAATGGACACACATGGTACTAAATTTGTACATCTTTTCGAAAAAATATGTGTCTGAGATGCGTGACACGCATGTAGATGGGTCACTGGCCCTTAAGCTCGATTTATCAGGTCTTCTTTCTTGGTGGAAGAGCATGGCTCGTTACTTTTCTTGAATAATGGCTGGTAATCAAGCCTTTAGAAATGTAGGCAGGTGAAATCTGCACCCTTTTCCCAGATGATGAATGAGGCTGATCTGTTTGCTTGTGCCATCTATCATGTTTTTGTACTTGTGATATTATTCAATTTCCTTGCCCTTGCCTCTTGTCTAAAGCTATAGTCAAATGGACTAGTAAGTGGTTGCGAGTGGCTGCTAGTTGAATTTCTACTGAGACTTTAGTTGGGTGTTATATGCAAGTACATGCAAGTTGCAGAAATACCCATTTTGAGGATACGGTCTTTGTCCTGAGCAGCCGAAATGTAACCATCACAGAAACAAAACTGTGGATATTGCAGACATACACTGTACCTTGTATTTCATTGGCTAACAGGTTGCTATAACAACAATTGGACACCTTTCAACTTGCATTTACTTGGGTCGTAAAACCAAACAGTGAAAAACTTGCATCTACTTTGGAGCAGATTATATCTAAACCAAAGCGTATGCAGGTTATCTCAAGTGTATGCAAGACCTGGCCAAACAGAGTCAAAAGTAGCCCAAGTTTTCAACTTGAGTCTTCTCACAAGTCTGTCTGACCAGGGCATAAATTTGTTCATTCTCTAAACTTTAAAACGTTGAGTTAGGGTTAAAAAGTTATTTATCACACATTCATAGTTTACTTGCTCCCAAGCCGACACCACCTTCATACTAACCATAGATCATGTTTGTACACTGCAACTCAAAAATAAGCTGAGCTTATAAACTTACAAAAGTTACAATTTGTCATCATCGTACGACTGCAACTGCATGTTTTGTAAGTAGGCAGTTTCATTACCAATTATTTTGTACCTGTGATCGGTTATTTTTATTATTTGATTCGTTTTTTATTTCTTCTTTCTTATTCATTATTTTGTATCTGTAAATGTCGTAAATTATTACTTCGTAATTTTAATGTCACATTTGCATTTAAACGAGCCTTCGCTCATATGTGATATGTGTTAAAATAAAATTACTTACCTACTTCAGCTCAAGTATGCTGGCTACTCAATATAGTTTTATAAATTTTCTTTTCCAGACCAAGTGTATAAAATGCAATAAACTAAGTATGTAGTCAACAAAACGTAACTCACTTTGTTCTGGCCACAAATCAGGTGAAGCCCTATCCAGTCGTTCAAAACTTAACAGACCTTGCAAGCTTTGATCAAGTTCTGTCAGTTAAACAAACAGATCAAGCTTGAACATCAGTACGGAAAAGAGATATAAAAAAAACACTCAATCTTAAAAATTAAACGCATTTGAATAGCAATTCAAACCTGGTGATTCCATTTCTCTTACTCCTCACAACTCAGATCCAAAACAACGATTTAACCTAACAAAACGAGCAACAATTTCTCTAAAGAATTGAAGAGAAAATTCAACTTCTCCGCCGGAGATTTTACGGTCCTCCCCAGTACTCGCGGATTTAGCGTTTTCTCCAAATATGGCAAAGGCACTAAAGGGACCTCTCACGTGTTCTAAAATAAAGGTAGGCGCTGCCCCCTGACCCTCCCTCTAAAATCTTCATAAGCCCCTGCGCATCTGGTCCCCGCTCTTTTCCACGTTCGATTTGGTCACAGAGAGGTCACTGGCAAAACTCATTGGATTATTGAACGAAAAATGCTTCGATCTGCCAGGTCTTTTTCGCGTTTGCCTTAACAGCAACAAAAAGGTAAAGGTAAACTCTAGTTGGATGCATGTGTTTTTCTGGGAGAAAGTCTTCGCCATAGTAGATATTTTTAAGCACAATTGAATTCATCACTTTTTACATTTCGAAATTTCTCTAGCGTTACGTTGGTTTGGTTACGAATGAGCCTAATTATCAAGCTTATTTTGATATGTTTCTGTTAACCGATACATACATTGGAGTACAGCACCTTTTAAACTTGGTTATTACCTCAGTTAAAAAACAGTAACAAGTTCAACATTTCGACTCAGTGAAGTAGAAATTTCTTATCATTTATGACGCATGACATCAGACTAGACTTGTCAATTATATTGAGCTTGTTGACTGTGTCAGAGTGCCAGACAGGAAAGTATTTGGTCATTGTCCTCAATGCTCTCGGCCCATGTGTTTTCCTGACCTTGCGCCAAATATCTTCCCGACTGACTCAATCTTATATATTCAACAATTATTTTAAATCACCTTTTGGTTTGTAGTGAGGACTATGTGTAGCCGGTGTACATCTGCCCCCGCCACTTAAAAAAAATTGGGAAGAATGCAGAGTTGCACTGGCTACCTGGGTGGGTGTCCATGACAAGCATGTGGGCAGCAACAATGAGGTACCACCTAAGGGTAGTACCTGAGGGAGGGAAGGGCTGAAATGGCGTGACCAGAGCTATAAATTCACTGGCCTCCCTGCACAACCCCACAGACAACCTAGCAATGAGAAGGGTAATTACTGGCCACTGCAGCTGTCTTGAATTTAACTTAGCCTAAATTACATTTAGCCATATGTACATACCATATCATCTGAAACAGGCTTTTAGCCAGGTGGGCGTCCAGCTCTCTTATGGATGGCCACTTATTGAAGAAAATCGTTTTTTTTTTCCATATGTTACCTTATGAATTTTTCATTTGAGCAGGCCCTATAGCATATTTTGGATGGCTACTTTCCAAATCTTGGCTAAAAGCCTAATCTGAAACCCTAAAAAATAACCCCAGCAAAAAAGTGGTAGGGCTACAGCCCTCCCCCCCCATTCGTAACAGTCTCTGTGTACTACCAGGTAAAAAGGTTACAGCATGTCCAGAATGCCGCTGCTAGTCTCATATCTCTTTCAAGAAAACATGAACACATCACGTCTATTTTGTTAGATCTTCACTGGCTTCCCATACATTATCGAATTGTGTTTAAAATTCTACTCATCACGTACAAGGCTCTTAACAATCTTGCATCATCGTACATTCGTGATCTACTCACACCTTATGTTCCTCTTGTCAACTACGTTCATCATCTAAAAACCTTCTTTTCATTCCTCATTATAATTTGAAGACATACGGTGCGAGATCCTTTTCCGTAGCAGCCCCCACACTCTGGGACACTTTGCCGTCCGACATGGTAAACAGCTCCTCAGTGTCCGTTTTTAAAAACAGACTTAAAACTTTCCTTTTTAAAAAAGCGTTTTTATAACTTTATTATTTCGTTGTTCTTGTTAAGCGCTTTTGATCTTTAAGGATACTAGTGCTATATAAATATTTTATTATTATTATTATTTATTATTAATGTTCCATAGGGGCTGTAACATGTCAGGATGGTCTTGTTTTGAATGGGTTGATAGTATCAAGTCATATTAGCTTATAAAATGTGGTGCGATTGTTCAGTTTAATTCTTGTTTTAATCAATTAGACGTCTCCATTGGCAACAGTATGGAACAGATTTTACGGTGATGGTGTAAGTATTGAAAACGCCTCAGTCCTAATCCTTCATATAGAATTTTTTAGGATATTCCTTAACAAAGAAACATTTTGTATTGCCATTACATAACATTTTTGTGGAGAAATTTAAAACAATCTTAAGAAGGCATATCTCACCAATATACAAGACACAATCATTGTGAACTTGTCAAGTTCCTTGCTTAGTTTTATTGCTCATCAAGTTAATGTTGCCTTTTTTCTGAAAGTCAAACACAAAGCTGTTTATCAATGGTCAGTTCGTGGAGTCCTCAACAGACAAGTGGATTGACATTCACAATCCAGTGAGTATACATAATTTTCTTAATTATTCTTTTAAATAGTTGTTTCTGTTAGTCACACAATGGTTGGTGTTATACCACTCAAAATTAGGACAAAATTGACGGGGTGCATACAAAAAGACCCTAAATGACATCTGACGGACTGCAAGATTCTCCTAGCAAATTGCTTTTCTCTTCCTTCCATGAAGAAAGGAGAATTTGACATGAGGTCAAGAGTCACTTAGGGCTTTTTCCACACACCCCTTCAATTGGTGCTGGACTGAGTAGAGGGAAATACCTTTTGGTTTGGAGAATTGGGAGTTTCAGAAAATACTAGGTATTTGAAAAATCTGCATAATTGATCTCATTGCGATGATATTCTCCATTACAAGAAGCTGACTTTAAGTTCTCAAAACATGTAGGTACATTCACCCTAGTATGTGATGTTAAAAGTGATATAATTTACATTTTTTCTTAGGCTACTAATGAAGTCATCTCAAGAGCCCCTGAGACCACTACAGCTGAGATGGAGTCGGCTGTTGCTGCAGCAAAGACAGCCTTTCCTGATTGGGCTGATCAGTCAGTTCTCTCTCGGCAACAAATCATGTTTAACCTTCAGCACCTCGTCAAAAAACATATGGTATGAATTCAGTTAGTTTCTTTGTCGTTGGTGTCTTTGAGTTCACAAAATGCCTATGAGAATGGCTTTCTACATTGTACCTTAGACCAGTATTACAGTGGGACTCTGCTGTAATGAACCCCGCTATAACGAAGACCCTGTCATAACGAACAACATATGAAAGCCTGGCAGAATTACAGTAAAATATGTGGAAACAAACCCCGCTATAACGAACCCCGCTATAACAAAATCCCCGCTATAACGAATAGATTTTGACGGTCCCAACGTACAATTTACCCCGCTATAACGAATATTTGGTCCTGTCGCTCGCAGTCGGTTAAAACGGCATGATGATACAAATGGTTGAATATTACACCAAACACGACTCCCATTGGTCAAGATAGGGAAAGTTTGACCTTTAAAGCTTTGCTTTATTTAAATGTAGCTGCTCATGCGCAAGTGTGTCAGACTTTTTTGCGTGGTGTATATCCCATTGTTTAGCTTGGTCCTGCTTGGTTACCCCGCTATATAACGAATGTTTTGGCTGTTAACCAGATAATTCATTATAACGGGATCTTCGCTATAATGAAGACCCCGCTGTAACGAACATTTTTTGGTACCGTGGCACTTCGTTATAGCGGGGTTCCACTGTAACTAAGTATCCATGAAAGTAAAAAGTATGGATTTAATTAACGTACAGTAGATCCATGTCTCGAACAAAAAGGTTGTGGTCATTGTAGAAGTTCAGTTGCATTATAATCATGTATTTATTAAACTAATCAAATCAGTATTTCAATCTTGATAATTTGTCATTTTTAACAGAAAGAAATTGCTGACATAATCACGACAGATACTGGCAAGACAACAGCAGATGCTATGGGCAGTGTTCAAAGAGGACTACGTAAGTTTTTTTTTTTCAAATGGAAACAACCAAATGTGTTTCGGTATCACCTGTCAACCTGTTGCTCAGTAGGAAACTTCAACGCTATCACTGGCTTGAAAATTTACATTATGGATATAAATTTCTCACTAACTGAGCATGAAAGCTGTTCTTGGGACTATTGGCCTCAGGTTGTTGCAGTATACACCGAGCTCTGCGAGCCATGTACAGAAAGTGACAGAGGACCAATGTTTCCCAGTACAGCTCAAGAGAGCTAGGTTAGAAAGTAGTTTGTTATATATCAGACCAGGTAAAGTCTTCTTTCAAGCCAAGTGTCCCATCAGGCCGGAGCTTATCACGGTTTCTATAGCATGAAGCGACTGGGAGTATTTCTACTCCCCCCTGGATGGGATGTTAGTCCATCGCAGGGTTACCCCCAGCATAAATTCGTCAGTACACCTGGGTAGAGAGAGGCATCGTGAGAATAAAGTGTCTTGCCCAACAACACAACACAATGTCCCCGACCAGGGCTCGATCCCGGACAGCTTGCTCCAGAGTCGAGCACACTAACCATGAGGCCACCGCGCCTCACATATCAGACCAGGCTTTTCAGTTTTTTAAAACCAAAAGTTCATCGCCTATGACCGGAAACAATCCATATGGCTATTAAGTTGCAACCAAGAAGGTACTTACTAATCAGAATGCTCGGATTTACCTTGAGGTTACCTTAATTGCCATATAATAATAATGATAATGACAATGACACTGACAAAGACAATAATGAGAATAACAAGAACATATTTTTAAATGATGGTGTTTCATATTTTTTTTTGTTTTCAGAGGTTGTTGAACATGCCTGTTCAATCACCTCTCTACAGATGGGTGAAACTGTGTCACAGATCACTAAGGATATGGATACCTATTCATATAGAGTTCCATTGGGCGTCTGCGCAGGAATCACACCGTATGTTGATTATTATGATGTGGCTTGACTTGTCTAATCTGAACACAAAATTCTCGTGGTTGGCAAAGACGTGGAAAAGTTCTTACAAATGGAAAGGATGATAGTAGTGGGAAATAGAAAAAGTCATTCTATGTTGGTTAAAAAATGCTCATGACAAGTAACTATTTATCTCAAGCCTCCCTTTGGCTGACATCTTGGATTATTGTTTGTTTCCAGGTTTAATTTTCCAGCAATGGTACCATTATGGGTTAGTTCAAATAATAATAAATATTATAACAATAAATTAGCTAGGCTCAATTTTAGTTTCATGCCATTGTTTGACATGTAATTGTAGTGTGATAGTTGTTTTTTTTGGGAACGGATATTTACTGATTGTCTTTTTCATGAGAAAATTGCTTAGTGTAAGCAGTGCAAGCTCTGACAAGTTGCACTTATCCCTTTCATGCATAGGTGTATGGGAACCTTCAGACTTGGTGGGTGCCGTGACCTTTCTGCCCAAAAAAGTTACATAATGTCCGAAAGCGCGAGTGTTGCTCAAATGTACTCAAATCATAGTAGAAACAAAAACGTTAACAATTCTGTGTCTAATGAAGCTGTTAGTATTGTTACAAAGATAGTTATTTTGAAACCTCTCATACTCTTTGACGTCAATCAACAGCCTAGTAAAATCTGAAACTTGTAAAAGAATCAGTGATTTTTCCTTGAGAAAAGTTCATTAAAAGAAATTTTTAAAGACAGCTCTTTGTAGAGACATTCAAAATGGTTCTTTTCAGCACAACCACAAAATGCTTTGGTCTTAGTTGGCTCTGATTCTTTTGTCATTGTTTTGTTGATGGAAATAATATCAATCTCAAGTATTTCCATGATGCACATATATGGCTTTTTCAAAACAGAATAACTGGATCCTTACAGAACATCGTTTTACCTTAACTCCATTTTGAACATCAGAGAAAGTAGCCTACAAGTCTGACTATGTGACTACAAGTCTGCCTTGACTACATTTTGGAATGTTTTCTCCCAAGTACTTTTGCCCGAATCATCAGGGTTTTGCCCAAAAATATTAAAAATGTCTGAAACTGGGGGGCTGTAGCTCTTCCAACCCCCCCCCTGTATGC
>JAHPZR010019909.1:25000-36045 GCA_019787425.1 Platygyra sinensis
AACTCCTGCACCATTGCCGACCACAGTCCTGCTGCAGCTTTGGCACTGGTGGAAAAAAACTAGCTTGTATGGCTGTTCTCAAATGGACGAAACAATTACGTAAGCATATTCTATGTGTGTGATTTTCTCACCAAAACTTGAGCTTGATCTTGATCTCTCGGTTACACTAAGAGAATGAATTGGGGTGATAGCAAACTCACCCAGAACGAAGACCCCCAGAAGAAATTGCAGGTGGTAGTTTACAACATTGTATGGGGATGGGGGGGGGGGGGGGCAAGGTTAGGCAGGTGAAGCTATATTTGCATCTGTCGTGTGCACACAAGTGTCAAAAGTGCATATTGGTCCCAAGACTTTTGTCGATAATTGTGGCTACTTGTAGGAAGCTAAAAATAAAGTAGGGTAAGGGACCCATCTAGCCTGATGTAGGTAATAGCTTCAGTGGAATGTGTGCACCCAAATTTTGTCTCAAATACTGCTTGGTACTTAATGACAAACATTATAGCAACTTTAACAAGGTCTACATTACTATTGTCCTGTGCTTGGATCCTAAGCTTGTAGTGGGATACTCTGGGTGCCAGCTAGCTGGACAGGGACTACTTGGAGTATTGAAGCAGGTGTCCTGATGTATTGGGTGTAGCAATTGCTGGACCAACGACCAAGGGTTTGGATAAGCCAGGGGGTGCAAACTAGCCTCTGTGGCAGTAGTTGGAACCCAAGATGTGGAAACTTTGAGATGCACATAGGACTCTGTGGTGAAATCCAAGCATTGGAGCTGGAGGTGCAAAATTGAGGTTACTTTGTCCCTGGTGAGAAATTGCCTTGTTTAGAAGAAATGAAGGGGGTTGGAATTGCCTGGAGGTGAGTGAGCCAGGCAATGGTGCACTGCCGTACTGCACAAAACCATAATGGAACAGCCCATCTGTAAGGGATCAGTTTTGGATGATTTCAATTGCAATGAGAAAGATCTTTTGGAGGTAAAATGGATGTCTGAGCAGGACAGGTGTACCATCGGGTTGAAATGAATTGAAGATGGTGAGGTGAACTCGTTCGAACATAAGAAGCAAAGAAGGTCAGAGTAAAGACTGACCAGCATGAGTTTGTCCTGTGATGTGATCTGAGGGTCATCTGTCAATGCTCCTTTTAGCTGGCGCATAACTGACATGGTGATAAGAAGACAGTGGCAAAAGGAGAGTCTAATGTACGCTTTATTTTTTTAAAATTTTAAAATGGTGCACTTGGTGCCCTGTAGAAGTAAACAGGATTGAGGGGGCATCTGCAAACAGGTCTGCAATGCTATTTTCAATGTGGACAAACCTGATACCAGCCAGATATAGTTTAATGGTTTGGAAGCTGACTTGATAAGAGAGTGAAAAGGTAAAGTAATGTAGCTGTAGCTCTTATGCTGGGAATGGGTCCCATTGTCCGGAACAACAGAAAATGTTATACCTGCAAATTCCAGTGTAGTGGGTAAGGAATTAGAAGGTGCTTTTCCACTCAAAGGCATCAGCGACACGGTTAAGGATAAGATCGGTGAAGAATGGAGGCCAAAAGGTAGGCGGAGGTCCACAAAGAATTTGCCTTGCCAGTGCATGGGTAGGAGGTACCAGTTGCTGGGGGACACAGAACAAAGACAAAAAGTGTGCTTGAGGTCAAGCTCTGCCGTGAGAGCACTAGTGCCAAATAAAGGTACTGGGGCTAGGGCATGATTGAAGGTAGCGTAATGTAAAGTGTAATCCTCTTTAGAGGTAAAGTCATTGATGGAAAAACATCGGGGCGAAGAGAGATTCATGATGATATGCTGGGAGCCATCCTTTTTAGGAACAAGGCCTAGAGGAGAGAACTGAAGGTTTGTTTCAAGAGCACCTCAGTGACTGCATCAGGGTGAAGGAGAGTAGATTTTGAATTCAGGGTCACTCTGAGGTAACAGGGACCCTGATAGCCAAGGTGCCAGCCAAACTAACATGTTCATGGGTACGGTTTGTCGAGGCTGGATATGCAGCAGATGGAAAAACTGCTAACTGTGGATGAGCACACAATAGTAATGGCTAGAAATAATTTCCATAAGCCTTTAATTGTTGATAAAGATACCAATCAGTGTAGCTGATAGTCTCCATTGTTTAGGATACCAAGTTCCTTGGCATGTTCATAACTGATGCACTTACATAATAAAGAAATAGTATCTCTGTGGCCAAAACACATTGATGGACAGTAATACTAAACTCTTATGGTCAAGTAAAGTGAACGTTCTTCGTCTTTTTCATAAAGGGAGCAAAGAACCATGGAGTTGTCATGCCTGATGCTAACAAGGAAAACACAATAAACCAGGTTTGTGTTCTTATTTAAAAAAAGAACATTTTCCCTATTTCTAGTAAGTTACAGAAACACAAACATTAAGTAGAAGTTGAGGAAAACAAGAAATGCTTTGGGAACATTGACCACAGACTTCTGCAAGCTGTTCAAAGGTTTCTCCCTTTCCTCAAGGTGAAGGAGAAAGCCAACAGCTCATAGGGTAGCCAGAGGCGAGTATTTCTACAGCAGTTTCGAGTTTTTTTAAGCTGTTTCAAGTTCTTTGCATCTTTATTAATATATTGCCAAGGGTGAAGATCAAATTTCAGGTAATTACTACTACTTTAATGTTTTAGATCATTGGAGCAGCATTTGGTGCCGCTGGTCAAAGATGTATGGCTCTGACTACAGCAATATTTGTTGGAGAAAGCCAAGAATGGATTCCAGATCTTGTAGCTAAGGCGAAAGAACTCCAAGTTAATGAAGGTAATATATTGTAACTTCTTTAATTCTGTTGAAGCTCTTTTTTGTAGGAAATATTACTGAGGCACTATCAATCCAACAACTAATTCCGGTTGTAATTTTTGGAAATAATTTTTCAGTGTCAATGGAGCAGCATTGTGCAGAACTTCTGAAAAAGGGTCAACCTCACAACATATACTGAACTTTTTGACAATTTCTTACCTGCAATTTCTGTTGCATTTGATTTTCCTTTGAGTGATTGAGGAAGTTGGTCGCATTTTCAGATTTTTTTAACTTTTCGGGAAATTTTCATACTATTTCCCCGCGATTCGAAAATTCTGGCATTTTGTATCAGAGGCAGCGGAGCGTTTTGAAACATGGGGGGGGGGGGGGGGGGCGGGGTGGGGTTGGGGGCTCATCGCTATGCCAAGACTATTCCTCTACTCGTATTTTCCAAAATGTCTACGGTTGTTCGCGTGCACAAACAAATTTCTTTGCGATGTCTCCAGTGTTCAATGTGTTCGTTATGGACTTACAACAATGCAACAGGAGGCAGTTCTTTAGATGATTCTTCATAGTCTTCATGGTGCTTCTAAGATACGTTTTTAGTCTTCGCAGAGCCGAAAATGTTCTCTCCACTGGGAAGTCTCCGATACCACAGGTTATGCCAAATAAAATCTTGACACTTTGTGGACCTCTCTTGGAAGCGTTTTGGCGACGAGTATTGTTGAAAGCCTCGCTAATGGCTCCTCTATTGGTAACCTGATGTATTTCAGGCAAATCACGAAACGGAATACTTTGTCAAACCAATTTCATTTTGCGTCAGCGATATTTTGTTGACATAGTTTTCATAAATCCAGTCATAGATATATTTATTTCAAACTGAACATTCCTTAATTCACAAAAATGTAACTCTTAGCCTCGATGCAAGTAAAAAAAATTGCCTTCATTTCATGTCTGTAGGTCATCAGCCGGGCGCTGACCTGGGACCTGTTATTTCTCCAGCATCAAAAGAGCGTATCTGTAATCTGGTGCAGTCTGGTGCTGAGCAAGGAGCTAAGGTAATGTGTCTGGGAGGAATTTTGTGAGTGAAATTCCGTCAGCTTTCGGTATGTTCTCGCTAGCCTATTGACTCAAAGGCTCCCCAAGCTCAAAATACGTGGTGTATGCGACAGCTTGTGTATATCTATAAAGTGAATAGTATGGGAAAATTACCGATTTTAAAAAAAGTTGTGTAAATAACCATTTCATTTGTAATAATACACATAAAAAATTACTCGATTCTGATTGGCTGAGAGCAGTGCAGTTCAAGTGTAACACCAGTGCAAAAAGTGTAACGCTGCTGCAAAAAGTCTAACACCAGTTCAAAAAGTGTAACACTTGTGCAAAAAGTGTAAGACCGGTGTAAAAAGTGCAACACACCAATTAAGGTATCAGTGTACCCCAAATGACCATCACTCGTTGGCGCCGCTTTACGGTCGGACGGTTGACGCAAACCCTACTAAAGTATATATTTTCTGAAAGCTTAATAATTGTAGATTACGACGGTTTATTCGCTAAAGTAAAAAAAATTAAGGTTTTCCGAATAAAGTGCGTTATTTCTCGAAGTATAGAGGTTTACTAATCAAGTTCGTTTCCGGTCGGATTTGAGTGGGAGAACGCGATTAATACCGCTATGTCTTCTTGATACCTTTCTCTAAAAAACGGTGTCGGGAATTACTTGTCTGGTTTGTTTCTGGCACGCAGTTAAACTTTGAAAGGTTAAAAAACATGCATTCTCTTTACTAAAATAGTGATAACTTTTGAGAGAAGCAAAAAATAAAAATTCCCCGACACCGTTTTTTTGCCCGATTATCGGACAACGTTCTCTCCAAATTTCAGCGAAAAACGTTGCAAATTCACCGGAAACGAACTCAAAATGTGCGCTTCACTCGCTGAAATTTTCGTTTCGAGATATGTTGGAAAATATACTTTAGGGCGTTCTTCCGGTGTAATGAGAAAATTAATGACCTGTTGATGGATCAAGTGAAGGTTTATTTTACTTTAACAATAGAGCTCATATCAATTACCAGGCGGGAAATATCCTTTGCGAGATCTGATTTCCGCCGCTCGCTCAACAAGGTTTCTAAGGACTGAATAATTTTCGTTCAAATTTTCGTTTTCTTTCACATTCCTTCTAACGAAACAGCTTGAGAGATGCCGAAGACAGGGAAAAAGCGTTTACGTAAACAAGGGAAAACGGAAACCTTCGGGGATGTACGCGTGCAGATATCGATCAAGAAGTTACAACTTCGAACGGCAAAAGCGCTTAGGAACTTATGATCAGAGAAATGTACATTCCTCGACAGGCAATCCTCGTTTTGACAGGACACCATCCAATATGAACCAAGCCCAGATCTTGCAAAAACATTCTCCAACAAAGTTACATCTGCGTGACAAAACCGACAAGAAACTGATTTCAAGAGATTTTCTTGCAGGCGATCGCCGGCAACAGTTGTTCGAGCAACCAACTTTTGCCATGACTCTTGTGAGTCCGGTTCCGCGGGTTCGTCTTTGCCTTTGCCTTCAGTTTTCGCCCGGCTAGCACTAACGGTATCGTTCTCCCATTGATTTTGCCGGTTCTTGATCACTAGCCGCAAACACATCAGCTAGATCCTTAACGAATGAAATTGAACCCTTTTTCCTCTTTGAGGGTTTCTTGAGAACTTCGCACTAGCAAAAGGACAAGAACTTTTGCGTTTTTTCTTCGAAGACATGGGATAGATGTAGGCTATTAAATTTATAGTCTACAAATTAGAAAACACTCGAAGTAGCACATCGACGACCAATATCTTAAACACAAACGTATTAAAATTGAACAACATCGCGTCTGTCACGCGAGCTTTTAATCCAAATTTACTCTCGTGACAAAGTGCCGACAGGGTGTTGACAACTATCAATTAGAGATAATTAATGGAAAGAAACGTTTTTCGTTAATAACTTTGCTTAGAACTAATCTTTTTTCATAGAATTTTCTTTAAATGAAAGATTGCAATAACATCTATCTGAAAAATCGAAAAACAATTTTTTGGAAAAATGATCAAATTTGGGGTACACTGATACCTTAACAATGGCGTACACTATCGAGTTTTGGATGTACGCAAGAGGTTGCTCAGCACAAAAGAAATGGATAAAATATTTTAGCCAAGATTAAACGTTAAGTTCCTATATATTACATGTAAAAACGGAAAAACACAAAAGAAGTGGCTGGATGTTATAGATTCATGGGAACAACCTTCTTAACAAGGAAATAACCCTCTGACATTGAAACAATTGCTCTGTAAGCAAAGCGACACCCAGCAGGCAACGAGCCCAAATAACAATTAAGGGCCTGGGATAGAGTTGTGTTAAGAGACTACTATCATTATTGAAATTACCCGAATACAACCAGATAGAAACCATTTACTTGTTTCATTGAAATGAAGACTGTTAGACCGTTTTTCCGTGCAATATACTCAGCAAAAATAATGGTTAATTAACATAACCTCTGATCAACTATCACGTAAAATGACGCAATGTGATTGGCTACTCAGGGTCCTTTTAACAAACTGACGTCAGTTTTTCAGGCGTCTGTCCTGTTATTGATCATCATAACATTGTCAAAGTAGCTGGGGATTCACAAGGTGATAGCTGAGTGGATTCGCAGACTACTTTGACAATGTTATGACAAACTTCATTGTCAATATCAGGACAGACGCATGAAAAACTAGCTAAGGCCAATTTGTTTTTTACGATAACAAATTCATTGTCAAATGGTCCGCTCTTGCTCGTTGACGCATCGCGTAAATTAAATTTATGTCTCTGTCAGCTTATTGACGATGAAAATTAGCCAATGAGCGTGCGAGAATTTCTGTAGTTATCTTAAAAATGAAGATCGATAGATAGATGGCACTGGGAGTTGGTCAACCTTTAACTGGCTTAATCTTCGCGTCTTTATGTAGTTTCTGCGCTATTTTTTTGTGTGCGAGATAGATCAGTCAGTAAGTAGGCGGGGTTTTTCTGTTGGATGATTCAGATACACAAATTTCAGGTGTCTTCTGCCCCACCCCTGGTCAGTAGGTTATACTGACAATAAAACAAACCGGCTGAGTTGCTACTGAGTTTTCAGTCGATATAAACCTCAAACTCAAAATTAAGTGACACTAATGTTATACAAATTAATTAATTTTATTTCTTATTGAAGATAACATGTGTTTTCATGCTGAAAAAGCATCATTACAGTATATTTCTATGTCAGACCAGTTTTAGCTTGCAGGCCTGTACTATCCACTATTACTATGCATACTTACATACGTTTATTACAATTCCCAATCTGGGCTTTTCAATTACAAAACTGAACTACAATGTAATATAAAAACAAACCAATCCACTAGAACTAATATACACTAGAGTTTCATTTATATACAAAAATGAAAAATTTTCCCAGCTTAAGTTTTCCACTTAGTACACAAGCAGTTTGCGAAATTTTTTAAACCAGTCAATTGACTGATCAAATATTAAAGATTGCTTGCCACTGCATCACCTAGTGAAAACTGCAACAAAATCAACATTACACAAACTATATCTTTGTAAGAGAAAATATAGTCTTCAGGTGTCTGAAGCAAATTTACTTCTTCGATTAAAATCATAACACTGGCAGCATTGATAACAAACACTTGTAACAAATTCAATTTAAACTCGCGAATATTTTAATCCATCTTCACAACTTACAAAAAGAGCACAAATGTCATTTCTGGTTCAAGCTACTGTATAAGTATAAAGTTTCTCTCCTAAGTTTCAATGTAAATTTAACAACAGAAATGTTTGTACCTCCATAGTAGTATTTAGTGTTTCTAAACCTAATTCTCTAACAGTACAAATAATGACGCTTATCATAAGCTAGAAAGGGCAGCGTGTCACTCAAACATCTGTATATTATGGCTACCGTTGTCAGACACAACAATTCGGCCATTCCTTAAAACTGCCACAGACCATGGAGATCCGAACTCTCCTATATTGCGGCCTTTTGTTTCAAACTTGCCAACAAACTTTCCGTTCAGTTTAAATACTTGTATTCTTTTGTTACCTGTATCACACACCATCAGGTGTCCTGACGTATTCACTGACAAACAACGTGGATTATTAAACTCCCCGTCCCCTCCACCCTGCTTTCCAAACTTGTACTGAAAGTTGCCATTCCTATCATAAACTTTCATACAATGTTCACGGCAGTCTGATACCATGAGATATCTATCACACTGAACACAGTGGAAAGGAAAAGAAAACGAGCCCTGCCCACCTATCTTCATTAGAAACTTGCCATCAGGAGAAAAGATCTTAATCAGTTTGTTACCTGTATCAGCAACAATGATATTGCCATCACTGTCTACAGATAAACCACAAGGGTTATAGAGCTGACTATCAAGGCTTCCCTTCCCACCAAACGAACTTATGTACGTACCCTCCCCACTGAAAATCTGGATCCTAGCATTACCACGTTCAACCACGAAAATATTTCCATTTTTATGAAATTCTATTCCCGTTGGATCATTGAATTCGCCATTTTTCTTACCTTTCCGACCAAAGGATCTTAAGTAATTTCCATCACTACTGAAGATTTGAACTCTGTTGTTCCAACAATCAGTTACAGCTATCTCGTCCCTGGCATTCACTGCCACCCCCCAGGGAGACCGAAACATTCTAACAGACGAACCTTGTTTACCAAAAGATAAAACAGGTCTGACCTGAAATGACTGTCCTTTAACAGTGAAAAGACTGCCGAGAACATGTCCTCCGTTTACTTTTACTGTCACTTTGTATATGCCTTGTTCTTTTGGAGAATAACTAATCTTGTAGCTTCCATCCTTGTTGTCATTTATTCGTACTTCCGTCGCGCATTCTCGTCCTTGTTCATCTCTGATTTCTACCGTTATACGGTCATGTTTGTGGTAACACTGCCTTCCTTGAGCGTTTCTAGTCGTCAGAGCAAATTGTGCTTCATCTCCAACAGTTCCTTCTTCGAGTCCTTTACCTTCAGTGATGCACTGACTTGCTTTTGTTTGGTGCAGAATTTCCAAAGAACCAATTTCTTCATCGTTGACAGTGGTCAATAACTTCTCATTTCCCACGAAAGTTAAACGCACTAGAAGACCTTCAGGGTCACCATCAAATTGCTCGGTTTGATGAATATCTCCGAATATGATCTTCCGAGGTTTCTTAAGATTTACAACTTCAGCGTTTGTACTTTCTGTTAAAAGTTTTTCAGCCTTTTCTAGCGATGATTCTATGACCGCTATTTGTTCCTCGATCTTGTTTTTACGCTTTGTCAGACTTTCAAGCGATTTGCTTGTTTGGTTTTCCACGGCTGAGAAAATATTTTTTTTCTTCGCTTCAATGACGGCAATCAAATTGTCAACAATTCTTTGAACATCTCTCTTCACGTCTTCGCCTTCTTGTATGACCTTAGCGTTGTCTTCATCAAGTTCACGAATGATGTTCTTCTTTGCTTTTAATTATTCCTCTGTGTTTCAATCATAGATTTCATCTGAATCTTCTGTCTTTCTGCTTCTTCTTCGATTAAGCTCAGAGTATGACCTCCATGTTCCAACGCGAAACAAATTTGGCAAACTGCCGATTCACAGTTCTTGCAAAAGAATTTCAGTTCTTCTTTCCTATGCCCCTGCTTATGGCAAAGAGCTGGTCGCTTTAACACATCCTCATAGTCCTTGTCTTGAAAGTCTTTAATCGCCAGAACACGGTGATCTTTATTGCTTCGCATGATGTTGTGTCCAGTGACGCACTCTTGACAATAAAATATGCAACATTGGAAACAGTAAGAAGTCTCGGAGCTTTTTTTGTCGCAATTTCCACATGTTACTGGGCTCTTATTGCATTCCTTGATTGCCAGCACATCAATCAAGCCATTCAGATAAAAACTTGTTGGAAGATCTTTCAGATCTCCACTTTCAGGCACTCTGCTAACGGCTTGACATTTCGGGCATCTGATGGTGTCGCGGCCATGGCTCGTTCTATGCCATTGTTTCAAGCAGTGCAGACAGAAACTGTGTAAGCATGGCAGATGCTTTGGATCGGTAAATATGTCGGAACACACCGAGCAAGACACTTCTTCACGGAGATTATGGAGCAACGTTTTGATATCCATATTGTTTTCAGAAACAAGCGAGTAAATCTGAAAGGTTTTGCGGAACTCAACTCGAAACAGTGAAGTCTTGTGATTTTCTTTTTGTTAGCTTTTCTTGGATTCGGATGTTTATTATAATAATCTTTTGGCTTGTTCGAGCCAATCATTGAACTCTGTTTTATGAGCCTTTGTCGCTTTGTCTTGCATACTGATTCCTAAGAATATGACCCTGAGGCACTCCGTTTCAGCTCGTTTATCAGATGTCACTTAAACACTGATCAAAACAAAACGTTATTGCTTCAAGAGTTCGTGGTACAATCTTGTGCAACGTTTTGATATCCATGTCCGGCGTCTTCAGAAGCAAGCGAATAAAGAAAGGTTTCGCGGAGCTCAACTCGAAACAATGAAGTCAAGACGTTGTTTTTTAAGCGTTCCTTAGAATCCTTACTGCATTGTTTATAATGATAATCTTTTTCACGAACCAATCAGGAATTCTCATTGATGTTCCTCGGTTTCTGATTTCAAGGAATGTAACCAGCCACACCCACTTTCGCTAACACGTTAAAAGCCACTAGCGCCACCCCCAGGTTAAAACACAACATACAATATATAACCAGGAGAGACCCCCGCGGGGTATATTACGAGGCATCGTTCTGACTCCAAAGACAAACACCAAACAAACACTTTTATATAAACCCAGATTTAGAAATCATTTATTAGTATATAACATTGCCATAACTTCGTTACAGTAACAGTATTAACAAACATTTTAAGCTCACGGATACAACTTTTTACAGTTTGAGTACGTTTACAATTTGAAATTTAAAATACAGCAAGTTACAATTCTGCGCGTGCAATTGCACGAGTGTTAATTTTATAATCGAGTCACAAGAAGCAAAAATCATTGTTGCGTTGTTATTGCGCAGTTAGTTCAGGCTTTAAGCGGCTGATGTAGATCGCTTCTTTGAGCTTAAGACAATGTCTAGTTTAGCTGAATGTACAATCTTGAAACAATCAACTGAACATTTGCGTTTACAACTACTGTAGGTGAACCGTTTAGGTGTTTGTAGACATGAGAATTTTTGTCAGTCGAGAAATGCCCTTTTACCCTAGTTGCAGAGTGGTGTGACGTCTCGCC
>JAHPZR010019910.1:0-5000 GCA_019787425.1 Platygyra sinensis
GAAAAGAGGGATTGCTGGTGAGAGGGAAGTGTCCTGCCCTAGAATACATCACAATCAACTGATTAAATGTTATAAAGAAAGCGCAGATGTCATATAATTGGCAGAGTACAGGTTTGCTATTCATCGATGAAACAAAGAATTGATATGCGGTCGAATCTCGATTTTCCGGACTCGTTGGGGCTAGACGAAAAAGTCCGGATAATCAAGGGTCCGGATCAATGAAAATATGAATATCAATGAAGAACAAAATATTTAAATTAAGAAAGCAACATTTCATACTGAAACAACACTTTTACAAATCGTTTGGAAAGTAACATGTTCTACATCTTCATTGTCCGTTGTGAATGCATGAGCAAGTGTGCATTATTGACATTTACTTGCAGTTCACGAAATAACTTAGGTCTGTCATATTACCTAGTCATATTCAAGACCAGGAGGCAAATCTCATCGGTTAAGATAAACGCGCACTTTTTCCCGTAGGGAATATGGCCTCGCTCTTTAACTTGAAGAAGGCAGAGCGTCGAAACAATTAAGTTTTCGTATTCATTGATCCATTTAAAAAAAGCTGAAATCGTGTGTTCTTAATATGGCTGCGCGTGAGGAAAACAACCATTTTGAAAGAGTTTGCTTTATTGCACCAGACGAAACTGATTCAAATTTGATCTTGGAACGCGTTCTATCGCATGTCTTTGATGAAAATGACCAAGCACATTCTTTGATCGCAATGTTCGTTAGCAGGGCCATTTTGAAGTCTTTTATCTGAAGGGGCTCAACGGCTCGCCAGTCACGTTTTTATAAGTATTTTGACTTTTGGGAACGAGAATGGTGGACTCGTGAAAGGTAAAGAATTTAGTGGCTCGGTGCTGAGGTAAGTAGAAATTCGCATGCGCATTCAGAGTTTCATCATTCTGCGACGCTGTATAATGTGAATGGTGTCAACACTAAAAAAACATTCGGCGTTAAAAATCGGCTCGTGTAATGAAACAATAAGCACTTAATGACTGGCCCCTCGGGAAACAGTCAGTTTTATTTCCCCTCGACTTCAATGTTCCCCTCGGCTTCGCCTCGGGGAACATTGCGGGTCTTCGGGAAACAAAACTCATTGTTTCCCTTGTGGCCAGTCATTAAGTGATTACTATACCATGCTCTTCAAATATGGCAAGTGAACCCGTCATTTTAGGGGCGTTTTTATTTTCTAACATTTGGAGGCGTTTCTATCATTTCGAGTCTCGCTGCGCACAATTTGTGGACAATGCAAATGCTCAACTTGCCCTTCATCCTCTTTGTGCTTAAATTATCGGCATGTATTCCTGAGTGAACTGGTTAATCGATACAGAGAGAACATCAAAACAGTTACGACACGGTCCAGACTAGCCTGTATGCGAAAGTTTTAAAATCTAGGCTACACGGATAGGGGTAAGGAAAGCTCGTCTGCGTATATGCGATTACAAAATGAATATTATCAAATGGCTCCGTAGCTTTCAAGACAAACTTCTATATTTGGTTGCTTTTTTCTGTTGGGAATTGAGCATCTGTACTGCGCATAAGTTCGCGCGTAATCAGCGCGCGCACATTAAAAAATGGCGGCTTTTTCTTTACGGCTGGATTTCTCCACAGAGGTAAGTCGTCATTTTCTCGAAAACGAATAGGAAGACTTATCATTTTTTCCCCTGTTGTTTCGAATTGAGTAATAAATTTCTCCATGTAAAATAAATATGGACCAATTCTCACTTTTTTTTTCAAAATTTAAGTTCCTATAACATAAACAATCAATAGGCAATGTTTGACAAAAATCTCAGTGCAGGTTCTATTTCCGTGAAATGACCTTAAATTCGAAAAGCTGACTTGAACTTCGCTTGCCAGCCGACCTAGTAGCCTCTTACGGCCATTGTTTGAGCTCCTTCCAAGATTGCGTGCGAGCTCAAAGAACGTCTTCGCAGGATACAGCAAACCTAACACAACTGAACTTTTTCAAAAGAAAAGAAATCTTCTCTTTTTATTCAATCTGTGTCTTTGATCGAATTTTTACGGCTTCTTCCTAAATACTACACTGAAAACTGACATAAAATATTCACAGGTTTTCTATCTTCTCTCTCAAAGGTCATGAGCTTCTATAATTTGAAAATCTCTCGGTTATTATCGTTATGAAAATATTATTTCTTTAAGTGTATAGAAAAACGATAGATAGGAAAATAGCTTTTACAAGATCCAAATAAACTGCATTTCCTACAAAACTTAAACAAAATTATATTTCCCACAAAGCCTAAATGAATTGAATAGATCCGTCTTCGAGCCTTTCATAACTTACACTGTTTACAAAGACTAAATAATCTGCAGGTTTTAAAACTTTTCATAAACTGTACTTCCCAGAACTGATAGGTTAGAGCTCAACCTCGTTACCAGGGTCTCCCATCTTCTCGCCCTCCTGGAGCGAGAGAGGAGGGCGGGAAGATGAGAGACCCTGGGAACGAGGTTGGTTTGTTTGACCTAACTTCTATTTACAGATCTAATGCAAAGCCTGTCCTCTTTGTACAAGAATACAGTTCTAACAGTCCAAAGCTCCTTGTAGTTTACCAGCGAATGGAACATCTACAAATGCCTTTATCAGTGTACCCACACCTTGTTAATACGTTACACAAGACATTGGTAGCCACTCAGAATAAAGGCATTAGGATTCTTACGCAGTTACTAATGCATCATCCTGACAGCAGATTTTTCTGGAAATTCCATCTAATACTGTACTCTCTTTTCACTCTTGAAGCTTGATCCTGAAAAAAAAAATGGAACAAAGTGAAATCACATAAACATAATGTACAAGACTAATAGTGTTGAAGAAGCGTTTATGATCTGGGTTTTTATTCACTGCGTTCAATTTTCCTTGTCTTGAACACAGCTTCGAACAAGCGACAAAAATGATTTAAACTCAGAGCGGACAATCTGAATGGTGTATGCACTCATGCACTCAATCTGGTTTCGAGTTTGTTTTAGCGCGAGGTTGAAAAATTTTTTTTTTTCAGTGAGTTATGGTTGATTTGTTATTGTAATCGGAAAATATGCTATTGGGCTAAACATTACTTTGGCTGCTGGGGAGTTCCAGGTTCACCTCATGGTAAGATTAAAAAGGTTTTCGTGTTGCCAGATTCACTCAAGGTGTTAGTTATTTTGTGGCTAGGTTCAAGATTGTTTTCGTCACAGGACCGGTATTTTCATTCGACTAGGATAATTAAAATTTACTTCCTTTGAAATTACCATTTTTTTGTCGCTGGACCGCGAAGAATTTGTTTCTTAGCGCTGGGTTCAACTGGAATTAACTTCATCGTTCGCTTAAGGCTGGTTTTCACTAGCGCATAAGCATAAGCATAAGCCGACATACGCAGAAGCAGTAAGATCTTGATAATTAGCACCTTTTATTGGGGAAATTTTGAACAAAAGATGCAAATCATCAACATCATACTGCTTCTGCGTATGTCGGCTTGTGCTTATGCTTATGCGCTAGTGAAAACCAGCCTTTATTGCGCTGTTCAAGTCAACAGAATTTGAACGCAATAGACAGCCTATCTAAAATGTCTGTTTGAAGGACTACTAAAGATATCACGCTGCTCTAACATGATCGCTGAGGTCACAGATAAACTCAGATTCTTTAGATTCAAAGTCGTGTTGCGATTGGTTGAATACGCTCAGGTGGCCCCGAGTAGTCCTTGCACTATAACTTTGTTTCTGAATAACATTTCACCTTTTTGTCTTTCTGCCTTCATCTCGCGGCAACTTCACCTGAAGAACTTTGAAATTCACTTTGGTATCCAGCAAGCCCAAGGCGACAAGACCCTTGCGTGGACAAGCTGCTAAACTGTACACATCGAAATCCAAAGCTATTTTACTTAGCAGGTCACCTGACTTGACGTTAAACAGCTGAAGAAAATAACCCGTTGATTCACCACCAAAATAGGTAACGCACTCCTCGTCACTAACAAACTTGCAATCTAGGTTGGCTTCATAAAAGCGATTACAAGAACATAACTCATGTAGTGTCTTTCCTGAAACTGCATCGAGGACGTAAAGAAACTCGTAAAATCCGGCTGAGGGTTTTCCAACAAGTACACAATATTCTTCAGTAGGAGAAAATGATCGAATAGAGCTAAACGCCGGTTCGGATATCTTCCAGAGTACTTTGTCACCACAGCGCATCTCCAATCCCTCATACTCATACTCATACTCATACTCATCCTCATCTCTGTACAACTTGAACGTCCTCAACTTAACGGTCATCACGTGGCATTTACTGTTACATGCTATAAAATCTCCATGTAAATTAATTGTTGACACAATTCCTTCCGTAGTTGTATCCAAAATGATGACCTTGCTTTCTACATTACAAGCAACTCCTTCGTCTGATATGGGAATTACTTCATTGATGTCTCCTAAGCCAGTCCAACTTCGAATGCACATAGACAAGTCACAATTCCACAGCTCAAGTGTTGCCCTACTGGTTTGCAACAGAACACCTTCTGCTACAGCTACAAAATGACGTGAGAACCAACCAATGTTTTCAAAAACTCTTTTTCCTGGATTGAACTTGCCACTTGAAATGTCCCAACCCATAAGTGTTGCTAGATTGTCAGCTGTTTCAGTGGTAACATACAGAGTGTCACCATTCAATGATAATACGACATTAATGACAGTAGGTCTTAATCTGGTACTGTCTTTCATTAGCTCATCAGGTTGCAGCATCTCTATGACGTGAGTGAAGTTCCCTGAAGCAACTATCAATACAGATTGTTTATTCAGCACAAACGCCAATCCGGGTTCCAATAAGTAGATGGTATCTCTTTCAGATGGCAACCAAAAAGGATCTCCTAATAAAAATCCGGTCTCACTAAACGATTCAAATTCCCAAGGGTAATAAGAGACTTCCTCAGGCAACTCGTCTAACGAAAAGTTCCCGTCAGTTTTAATGTTGACGTCTAAACAAAAAAGATCCCGACTGCACCTTTCAAAATGCA
>JAHPZR010019910.1:15000-20579 GCA_019787425.1 Platygyra sinensis
AGCTATGGTCACTCCATACAGGTGGGCTGGTATGGAAACGAGATGCTAAGATAGAGAAAAATTACTACTGCTCTGACGAAGATAATCATTTCGAAGGTTTTTATGATGTTGATCCTGAATATGAACCATATAGAACAGGCCTGTCCTATGATGTGCGTTTATTATTTCGCTCAGTAGTGTTTCATCCTACACAGGACCTTGTTTTACCAGGAATCCTCAGCCATGCCTATACGTTTGACGGGGACCTGAACCCACTTTTTGTTTTGAGCAAGTGCCGTTTCTGGGTTTGTTCAATTTCTGCTGACAAGAGCAAGATGCTAACTGATTGCCCCAATAATAGTAAGTCAATTATCATGTGGAGTCTGACAGATGGCTCAGAGATAAATCGTTTGGCATGGAATTGTGATATTTCGTCTTTTGCTTGGTCTCGCGATGGAAGACTGCTAGCAATTTCTGACCAGTCTGGCTCGATAACTTTGGTTGACGTACTGGATGGTTTTAAAACACTAGCACTAAAACCTCTCCCAGTAGTTTGTGGAATAATTAAATTCTCCACTGACTGTCGATGCCTTTATTGCTTGCATTTTGAAAGGTGCAGTCGGGATCTTTTTTGTTTAGACGTCAACATTAAAACTGACGGGAACTTTTCGTTAGACGAGTTGCCTGAGGAAGTCTCTTATTACCCTTGGGAATTTGAATCGTTTAGTGAGACCGGATTTTTATTAGGAGATCCTTTTTGGTTGCCATCTGAAAGAGATACCATCTACTTATTGGAACCCGGATTGGCGTTTGTGCTGAATAAACAATCTGTATTGATAGTTGCTTCAGGGAACTTCACTCACGTCATAGAGATGCTGCAACCTGATGAGCTAATGAAAGACAGTACCAGATTAAGACCTACTGTCATTAATGTCGTATTATCATTGAATGGTGACACTCTGTATGTTACCACTGAAACAGCTGACAATCTAGCAACACTTATGGGTTGGGACATTTCAAGTGGCAAGTTCAATCCAGGAAAAAGAGTTTTTGAAAACATTGGTTGGTTCTCACGTCATTTTGTAGCTGTAGCAGAAGGTGTTCTGTTGCAAACCAGTAGGGCAACACTTGAGCTGTGGAATTGTGACTTGTCTATGTGCATTCGAAGTTGGACTGGCTTAGGAGACATCAATGAAGTAATTCCCATATCAGACGAAGGAGTTGCTTGTAATGTAGAAAGCAAGGTCATCATTTTGGATACAACTACGGAAGGAATTGTGTCAACAATTAATTTACATGGAGATTTTATAGCATGTAACAGTAAATGCCACGTGATGACCGTTAAGTTGAGGACGTTCAAGTTGTACAGAGATGAGGATGAGTATGAGTATGAGTATGAGTATGAGGGATTGGAGATGCGCTGTGGTGACAAAGTACTCTGGAAGATATCCGAACCGGCGTTTAGCTCTATTCGATCATTTTCTCCTACTGAAGAATATTGTGTACTTGTTGGAAAACCCTCAGCCGGATTTTACGAGTTTCTTTACGTCCTCGATGCAGTTTCAGGAAAGACACTACATGAGTTATGTTCTTGTAATCGCTTTTATGAAGCCAACCTAGATTGCAAGTTTGTTAGTGACGAGGAGTGCGTTACCTATTTTGGTGGTGAATCAACGGGTTATTTTCTTCAGCTGTTTAACGTCAAGTCAGGTGACCTGCTAAGTAAAATAGCTTTGGATTTCGATGTGTACAGTTTAGCAGCTTGTCCACGCAAGGGTCTTGTCGCCTTGGGCTTGCTGGATACCAAAGTGAATTTCAAAGTTCTTCAGGTGAAGTTGCCGCGAGATGAAGGCAGAAAGACAAAAAGGTGAAATGTTATTCAGAAACAAAGTTATAGTGCAAGGACTACTCGGGGCCACCTGAGCGTATTCAACCAATCGCAACACGACTTTGAATCTAAAGAATCTGAGTTTATCTGTGACCTCAGCGATCATGTTAGAGCAGCGTGATATCTTTAGTAGTCCTTCAAACAGACATTTTAGATAGGCTGTCTATTGCGTTCAAATTCTGTTGACTTGAACAGCGCAATAAAGGCTGGTTTTCACTAGCGCATAAGCATAAGCACAAGCCGACATACGCAGAAGCAGTATGATGTTGATGATTTGCATCTTTTGTTCAAAATTTCCCCAATAAAAGGTGCTAATTATCAAGATCTTACTGCTTCTGCGTATGTCGGCTTATGCTTATGCTTATGCGCTAGTGAAAACCAGCCTTAAGCGAACGATGAAGTTAATTCCAGTTGAACCCAGCGCTAAGAAACAAATTCTTCGCGGTCCAGCGACAAAAAAATGGTAATTTCAAAGGAAGTAAATTTTAATTATCCTAGTCGAATGAAAATACCGGTCCTGTGACGAAAACAATCTTGAACCTAGCCACAAAATAACTAACACCTTGAGTGAATCTGGCAACACGAAAACCTTTTTAATCTTACCATGAGGTGAACCTGGAACTCCCCAGCAGCCAAAGTAATGTTTAGCCCAATAGCATATTTTCCGATTACAATAACAAATCAACCATAACTCACTGAAAAAAAAAAATTTTTCAACCTCGCGCTAAAACAAACTCGAAACCAGATTGAGTGCATGAGTGCATACACCATTCAGATTGTCCGCTCTGAGTTTAAATCATTTTTGTCGCTTGTTCGAAGCTGTGTTCAAGACAAGGAAAATTGAACGCAGTGAATAAAAACCCAGATCATAAACGCTTCTTCAACACTATTAGTCTTGTACATTATGTTTATGTGATTTCACTTTGTTCCATTTTTTTTTTCAGGATCAAGCTTCAAGAGTGAAAAGAGAGTACAGTATTAGATGGAATTTCCAGAAAAATCTGCTGTCAGGATGATGCATTAGTAACTGCGTAAGAATCCTAATGCCTTTATTCTGAGTGGCTACCAATGTCTTGTGTAACGTATTAACAAGGTGTGGGTACACTGATAAAGGCATTTGTAGATGTTCCATTCGCTGGTAAACTACAAGGAGCTTTGGACTGTTAGAACTGTATTCTTGTACAAAGAGGACAGGCTTTGCATTAGATCTGTAAATAGAAGTTAGGTCAAACAAACCAACCTCGTTCCCAGGGTCTCTCATCTTCCCGCCCTCCTCTCTCGCTCCAGGAGGGCGAGAAGATGGGAGACCCTGGTAACGAGGTTGAGCTCTAACCTATCAGTTCTGGGAAGTACAGTTTATGAAAAGTTTTAAAACCTGCAGATTATTTAGTCTTTGTAAACAGTGTAAGTTATGAAAGGCTCGAAGACGGATCTATTCAATTCATTTAGGCTTTGTGGGAAATATAATTTTGTTTAAGTTTTGTAGGAAATGCAGTTTATTTGGATCTTGTAAAAGCTATTTTCCTATCTATCGTTTTTCTATACACTTAAAGAAATAATATTTTCATAACGATAATAACCGAGAGATTTTCAAATTATAGAAGCTCATGACCTTTGAGAGAGAAGATAGAAAACCTGTGAATATTTTATGTCAGTTTTCAGTGTAGTATTTAGGAAGAAGCCGTAAAAATTCGATCAAAGACACAGATTGAATAAAAAGAGAAGATTTCTTTTCTTTTGAAAAAGTTCAGTTGTGTTAGGTTTGCTGTATCCTGCGAAGACGTTCTTTGAGCTCGCACGCAATCTTGGAAGGAGCTCAAACAATGGCCGTAAGAGGCTACTAGGTCGGCTGGCAAGCGAAGTTCAAGTCAGCTTTTCGAATTTAAGGTCATTTCACGGAAATAGAACCTGCACTGAGATTTTTGTCAAACATTGCCTATTGATTGTTTATGTTATAGGAACTTAAATTTTGAAAAAAAAAGTGAGAATTGGTCCATATTTATTTTACATGGAGAAATTTATTACTCAATTCGAAACAACAGGGGAAAAAATGATAAGTCTTCCTATTCGTTTTCGAGAAAATGACGACTTACCTCTGTGGAGAAATCCAGCCGTAAAGAAAAAGCCGCCATTTTTTAATGTGCGCGCGCTGATTACGCGCGAACTTATGCGCAGTACAGATGCTCAATTCCCAACAGAAAAAAGCAACCAAATATAGAAGTTTGTCTTGAAAGCTACGGAGCCATTTGATAATATTCATTTTGTAATCGCATATACGCAGACGAGCTTTCCTTACCCCTATCCGTGTAGCCTAGATTTTAAAACTTTCGCATACAGGCTAGTCTGGACCGTGTCGTAACTGTTTTGATGTTCTCTCTGTATCGATTAACCAGTTCACTCAGGAATACATGCCGATAATTTAAGCACAAAGAGGATGAAGGGCAAGTTGAGCATTTGCATTGTCCACAAATTGTGCGCAGCGAGACTCGAAATGATAGAAACGCCTCCAAATGTTAGAAAATAAAAACGCCCCTAAAATGACGGGTTCACTTGCCATATTTGAAGAGCATGGTATAGTAATCACTTAATGACTGGCCACAAGGGAAACAATGAGTTTTGTTTCCCGAAGACCCGCAATGTTCCCCGAGGCGAAGCCGAGGGGAACATTGAAGTCGAGGGGAAATAAAACTGACTGTTTCCCGAGGGGCCAGTCATTAAGTGCTTATTGTTTCATTACACGAGCCGATTTTTAACGCCGAATGTTTTTTTAGTGTTGACACCATTCACATTATACAGCGTCGCAGAATGATGAAACTCTGAATGCGCATGCGAATTTCTACTTACCTCAGCACCGAGCCACTAAATTCTTTACCTTTCACGAGTCCACCATTCTCGTTCCCAAAAGTCAAAATACTTATAAAAACGTGACTGGCGAGCCGTTGAGCCCCTTCAGATAAAAGACTTCAAAATGGCCCTGCTAACGAACATTGCGATCAAAGAATGTGCTTGGTCATTTTCATCAAAGACATGCGATAGAACGCGTTCCAAGATCAAATTTGAATCAGTTTCGTCTGGTGCAATAAAGCAAACTCTTTCAAAATGGTTGTTTTCCTCACGCGCAGCCATATTAAGAACACACGATTTCAGCTTTTTTTAAATGGATCAATGAATACGAAAACTTAATTGTTTCGACGCTCTGCCTTCTTCAAGTTAAAGAGCGAGGCCATATTCCCTACGGGAAAAAGTGCGCGTTTATCTTAACCGATGAGATTTGCCTCCTGGTCTTGAATATGACTAGGTAATATGACAGACCTAAGTTATTTCGTGAACTGCAAGTAAATGTCAATAATGCACACTTGCTCATGCATTCACAACGGACAATGAAGATGTAGAACATGTTACTTTCCAAACGATTTGTAAAAGTGTTGTTTCAGTATGAAATGTTGCTTTCTTAATTTAAATATTTTGTTCTTCATTGATATTCATATTTTCATTGATCCGGACCCTTGATTATCCGGACTTTTTCGTCTAGCCCCAACGAGTCCGGAAAATCGAGATTCGACCGCATATCAATTCTTTGTTTCATCGATGAATAGCAAACCTGTACTCTGCCAATTATATGACATCTGCGCTTTCTTTATAACATTTAATCAGTTGATTGTGATGTATTCTAGGGCAGGACACTTCCCTCTCACCAGCAATCCCTCTTTTC
>JAHPZR010019911.1:0-29815 GCA_019787425.1 Platygyra sinensis
GCTCTTTTCGCATTAGAAAACAATCAGAGGCTTGGCCACCTCTGCTACCAAGCATGCTGACAATAATTCTAGAGCCAATTCCAAACCAGAATAGTATTCTTTTTAACAATAGTCAACTAGTTTACACGTTTATATACGTTGCTTTTGTTCTCTCATTGTTTTTATCTCACCGTTTTTGGGATATATTTTATCATTTCTCATTCCATTTTTATCCGTCGAAGGCTGTAATAATAATAATAATAATAATAATAATAATAATAATAATGATAAAAACAACAACAACACAACAACAACAATAACAACAACGATAACAACAACAACAATAACAACATAAAACAATAACAACAACAACAACAATAACAACAACAACATAACAACAATAACAACAATAACAACAATAACAACAAGAACACAAGAACAGCAATAACAGTAACAACAACAACAGTAAACAACAACAACAATAACAACAATAATAATAACATAGATGTCAAGTGTTCATAGTTTGAGAGCCCTCCCTGAAAAACTTATTTTTGAATTCAATTAATGTTGTCTCTAATTGTTGTCTCTTATTTTATTAATTAATAACGCAGGAGGTCAGAGCAACTGAACTTGAAAATATCTGGGAAGCTCTTAGAATTTTTGAGAGACTTTGTCGTAACCTAACAATACAGGTAAGACTAATTATTTATCAGTAAAATAAAAGAATAATGATATGGTCTTCTTAAGCTGGAGAAGGACGCACTGGCTATATACGGCGATAGTGTGAGCAGAAGGGCATCGAGTCCCCTGGACTCGATGTTCCTCTCTCACTGGCGATCAAGAGCTAGCCAGTACATCTGGTTTTGCTTTGTGTTAATGGGTGAGAGACTACAGTATTCTCGCGTTGAAAAAGAACAACGGGAACTGACTTGATTTGGAATGAAAAAACGAAATGTTGTCAGCACAACACTGCTCTTCCAGAGAGAAGCTGTGAAGGCCTGTGCGTCCAATGTTGCGATAAGAACTGTTTTTCGATTATTCTAGTAATGAATTGGAATGGCGGGTAGCATAAAGCGAATTATTACATGACAGCAGTGTATAAGCCTAGCGCCTCACAATATACTTTTCCCCCTACTAATGAACAATGTCATAATTAGCTAAAAAAGGCCCATGCAGCATGGAGATCGAGTAATTCGGATCACCAATACCATTCCTTTACCATATCCCATTATAATTATCTAAAAGACTCTATCTGAAGGACTCAGTCGATAAAGCACCCGAGTTCGATTTGTAAAACTAATGGTAGACAAGAAAATTATATTGACCATGTAGCCTTAATGAACCAACGAATACAAGTTTCTCTTAAGTATTTCTTCTTTTGCCTTTTCTGTAATACGTTTCAGATGTCATTTATTTTTATTGTTCCTGCAGGCCCGCCTCCATTAGCTTTTGCTACCTGCGGTGCCAGATCTGTCTACTGTATTATGTGCAAAAATGTAATAAAGTTGTCTTGTCTTGTCTTGTCTTGTCTATATATATTTGTACTCGAATGTATGGCTTTGCAGGATTATTCTATTGATTGGTATGTGTATAATTGAGCTGTTACTTTCTAAGGCTAAAGGTTACGCATTAGAAAGTTGATATTTCCTGCTATCTAAATATAATATTAGCGTCTCTCGTGTTTACATGAACGCTAGTCATGTCATGTAAAAAGAAGACTTATGCTAAACGACTGATAATGCACAAGATAATTTTCAGTAGAGTGACACAAACACATTTAATACTAACAGATAGCCAATCTTTTTTTTTCTTTCAACAACAGCTAAAGAACGTTAGTGAAGTTCAGGAACAAATTGGCATTAATTGTTGTCAAGGTTATGTAGAAGAACAAGACCAACCTACATTTAATGGTTCACACAGACCTACTACTCCAGCGGATTCTACTGGTCCACCCGTTGTATCAGGCTACAATGGAACTCAGGGACTTTCCGATCAAATTGGTCTACCAGGTATACCAGGATATAACGGAACTCAGGGGCCTGCCGGTCCAATTGGTCCGCCGGGCATAGCAGGTCACAATGGAACTCAGGGACCTCCTGGTCCAACTGGCACTCCAGGTATACCAGGTTATAATGGTACTCAGGGACCTCCCGGTGCTATTGGCCCGCCAGGTATACCAGGTTACAATGGAACTCAGGGAGCTCCTGGTATAATTGGCTCTCCGGGTATACCAGGCTTTAATGGAACTCGGGGACTTTCTGGTGCAAATGGCCCGCCGGGTATACCAGGCTATAATGGAACTCGGGGGCCTCCCGGTCCTATTGGCCCGCCAGGTATACCAGGCTACAATGGAACTCAGGGAGCTCCAGGCATATGTGGCCTCCCAGGTATACCAGGCTATAATGGAACTCAAGGACCTCCCGGTCTGACTGGCCTGCCAGGCGTACCGGGCTACAATGGAACTCAAGGGCCTCCCGGTGTAAGTGGCTCGCCAGGTATACCAGGCTATAATGGAACTCAAGGACCCCCGGGTCCAAGTGGCCCACCGGGGGTATCGGGATACAATGGAACTCAGGGGCCTCCCGGTGTAAGTGGTCTGCCAGGTATACCAGGCTATAATGGAACTCAAGGAGCTCCGGGTCCAAGCGGCCCACCGGGCGTACCAGGATACAATGGAACTCAGGGGCCTCCCGGTGAAAGTGGCCCGCCAGGTATACCAGGCTATAATGGAACTCAAGGAGCTCCGGGTCCAAGCGGCCCGCCAGGCATGCCAGGATACAATGGAACTCAGGGGCCTCCCGGTGTAAGTGGCCCGCCAGGTATACCAGGCTATAATGGAACTCAAGGACCTCCCGGTCCAAGTGGCCCACCGGGCGTATCGGGGTCCAATGGAACTCAAGGGCCTCCCGGTGTTAGTGGTCCACCAGGTATACCAGGGCATAATGGAACTCAGGGACCTCCCGGTCCAATGGGCCCGCCAGGTGCAAGTGGTCAAGGCTCAGGAAACTTCAGCCAGTGTACCTACAAGCAAGTGACAACAGTTGGTGCTCTAGCCTCTGGTGGTGCCAGTGTTACTGTGGATGCCGAGGAATTAAACGTAGGTTAAAATAATAATGATAATGACGATGACGATGACAATGACGATGACGATGACGATGACGATGACGATGACGATGATAATGATAATGAGAAGACGTCAAGTATAAGGATTCGTAATTTCTCTTAATAATTAACTACTTAATGCTTGCAATACAGTGCGTTATTTAGCATCTTAAGCCTGCATTCAATGCAGGCCTAAGATCTTAAGGCTACTGCACACTAGCCGTTTTTTTTTGTCGTAGAACTGCAGATTTTTTGTCGGGGTCAAATGGGGTTTAAATTTGTCGGGACATCAGCTTGCCGCACACTAGTCGATTTTTTGTCGCGACTAACCGCGTTTAGGCTTGGGACCGAGTCAATCTCGGCCATGTTGGAAAAAACGCTTGGTCACTTGACTCTCATGGCAATTTCTCATTGGTTGAGGTACGCGCAAGCCCCGAAAAATTGTCTTGGTTCACCGCACACTAGCCGACAGGGCCCGACAAGACATTTTGAGATCTAGCATTGTCAGATATCGCCCAGCAAGCCCCGATCTTGTCACAGGCTTGTCTGAATTCACCGCACACTAGCTCACAAGTTAAAACTTTTTGTCGGCAGACAGAAAATTGCCTAGTGTGCGGCGGCCTTTACCGTGCTGAGAAATCTTTCTTGTAAGTTGATTATCACACTCTTTTATTCATTTGGAACTGATGTCGGATAAATAAAAACGGTATGTAGCAAAATTGTAGTCGTGGTAAAACGTTGTTCTTCAATCCTTTGTGCTTTAATATTCGGGGGGAGGGGGGGGGGGGGCTACTCCCTATAATGGCCTATACGGGGAGGATTCGCCCGAAAGGCCGGTACCTTTTTTCAGGCTTCAGCTATAAAAAAGGGCAGGGATTTTACCAGGTGAGGTATATAAAAGGGTAAATAAAGGGGAATCGGTCATTTAGGTATTTAAAAGGGCCTTTAATTATAACATTCGAATAGCTGCCCCTTAATGCGGTATAAGTTTATTTATTAAGCACTACATGAAAACGAACACAACACTTCCCAAAATAGGTATGTGAATGGGATACCTTTTTTTATAATAAAAGGTATATAAAAGGGTAAGGGGTTGGAACTCGGGGTGGAGCGTCCCCGTATAAAACTTTGTTAAGTTCTCCCCCCCCCCCCCCCCCCCTCCCCGGACCTTCACATCTTCTGTCATTGCAAATGACATTTACTGCTTTATTTCCTATAGGATAAAAGAATTATTGCAGCAACGTGCTCAACAGATGATGCTCTACAATATCTGCTCTCGAGTTTCATTGCTTCTGGAGATACACGAATTTACCGGTGTGAATGTAGAGGGGCTATATCAGCTTCAGTTTCGTCGTTGGCTTGCATCATCCACTACTGGGAATGTCCACTTGTTACGTGAACTCGAGTGTTACAAATGCAGACGGAATCTCATAAATACAATTAATTTATCAACGATATAACGTGTGTATGGCTGTTCAATTGCTTTTCCTAGACAACTCCCATGCATAGGAACCCGGTGTGTTTTTCTCTTCTGACGTACCACTTCAGCTATTTTGTCATGTAGAATAAGTCATGCGCGTGTGAGTAGGGAGCTGATAATAGCTCAAGGGCACATGATTTGCGTGCCAAGTGTCCAAGCTAGACATTCTTGAACAAACCAAGTGTGTCCGAGAGGTTCGGTAGAGAGTTTGAAAGCCGGAAGTGGGAGACTCAAACCGTCTACTCAGCTACTATCTGGATAAGTGGCGTACCCAACAGGTTACCACCCTGTCAGTTGGGATTCCTAGGGCCTCTTCATATGAGCCCGGTAACCGGGCTGGCTTGGTTACCGGGACGAATTCTGTGGTGTGTTTATATGGGAAATTTCAGCCCGGTCGACCGGGATGAATTCAAGAAACACAACCAAAACGGTAGAACATAAAAAATTTGTATTGTTCGCGACAGTCATAGCTTTGTGGACTCTTGTAACTTTACTAATAAAGCTAATTCGCATACTTCTAAAGTGGAAATACATACAAGACCAAAATTATGCCATTTTGGCCGCGATGTTGTGAGAGCGAAGCTATTTTGTTTAAAAAGTTTCGTCTCGGTAACCGGGCTGGAGTGTTCATATGGGAAAATTTTCAGCCCAGTTACCGAGATCTCGGTCGCAAAAACCGAGATCTCGCTAACTGGGCCAGTCCGGCCTCTCATATGAACACATCGATATTTTTACAAAGAAAAGAGTTGCGAGGCGAGATCTCGGAAACCGAGCTAGCCCGGTCGGCTCATATGAAGATGCTTTCAAGTTGTCGATCGATTGCACAGCTCGGCGTAGACTTTCTTTCGTCTTGTTTATTCAGTATACCTCTCCGGCGCTCGCTCGGCCGCTTCGCGAGCTAACCGATATTCAACTCTGAAATTCATAAGGTCGACTTGTGGCAAGTGTAAGCTCGGCGCCATAGACTGAGTTACGTACTCCTTTGCTCGCGAAGACGCGAATTTTAAAGTTTTCTCAGCCCCATATAATTATAGGGAAACAAAAGCCGAAAACACCTATCATTGCCCGAACGTCAGCGAAAGCTGTGGACAGTTTATACCCACTAATTTGTTTAACAACTAGTAATCTTCTCGATAGCTATGATCTAATTAGAGTTAATTTTTAGCGAACCTAGCCTTCATATCAGAACTAGTAGTTTTGTTTCTAATGCACCAGTCAATGTTAAGCCCCCCCCGGGGGGGGCACACCCAGGGGGATTTGACATTTTTGCCTATTTTTATGTCAAATGCTTTACCCAGGGGAAAAACACTGATGTCAAATACCCCTTCTATGGTTCTAAATTTGTTTGATTTAAGATGATGAAAATTATAATGCAATTTGTTTCTTTGTTACTCTTAAAAGATTAAACAAACTTATATCACATGAGATCTTCTGCAATGCAGACGGGGCACTTCCTCAGCCTTTTTTACGTCTTGCTGTATCCCAGGACTTGTAAAGGCGGCATTTCCCAAGCGCCTTTTCACGAGGTTTTTAAGTCCAACGTGATAATGAATATTCACAAGTTTAACAGGCAAATTTTACACGATCACTTGTGTGTGAAGGCACCACACGAAGCAACGTCCAAAATGGCGTTGCACATTTGCCCCAAGGAGCTCTGGGTATATTTCAAGATGGCCCAGGGACTAGGCTCAAGGCTACTGTTAGAGTTTTTGGTCAAATGCGCCCCAGCCCTCGGGGGGACGCGGACTCGTTGACTATCATGGTCGCGATAATCGTTTAGCCTTCCTTCTCGGCGACAGCGGACGGTAACGGTACAGTGCTGATACCTAACTGCACGATAAGGTCTGGCGGTCGATCTATGTCGGTACGTTCTGCCTAGACTGATAGAACTTTCGCCATCATCAAAAAAAAAACAATTTTTTAGCAAAATCAACCAGCGGTACCAAAAGGACCCTGTGTCTCAAGAATTGAAGCCTTTGACCATCTAGTGATATCGAGGTTAAATCCAGGCTCTGGACAAAATTTAACACGGTTCAAACTAATAATATCTATATTGTTCAGTTGGTTCCACTATGTTGCTAAACATGCGAATTATGATCACGCTAGGAATTGAGGACCTGTTGATGTTGGTGGTGGAAGGCGGACTGTTTTTTTTTCCGAGCAGTTTCTCTCATCAGTTATATGGTGATTCCCAATCATCACTTACTCATTTAGACGAGCTGGTGTTTCATACCGTAGCGAATAACCCTGAACGTCTTACTGAAAGCAAATACTGCAGAATTCATGGAATTGGCTATATACAATAATATGTCTATGCAATTTGTGGGTCATGTTGCGATGCACTGTTGTACAAGCAGTTGCAGACTGTCCAAATTGTAGAAAGTCATAATTATAGAAGTCTCAGGAAAATTGGCTGGGAAAACTTTTGAGACAGCCAAATTGTTTAGTACAACACCCACCAACCGCACCTTTCAGAATTTCGTGACAAAGTTCTTAAGAAAATGTAAAAAAAAGATTCACTCACGTAATTGCTTTTCAATGTTCCCAGTCGAAAACCCAAAAGCTACTGCGGGAAACAAAAGCGCAAATGCCCAATTGTGCACGAAGCGGTTGCGTTTTGCCTTGTCTCCCAATGTGATTGTTGAATTTACAAATGGCAGACCCATTGTACGCATTACGTACTTAATTTTTTAACGTTTTACATCAAGCATTTTTTCTTCGTTCATCCACGGCTGTAACTCTAAGAACAAAGCAAAAAGACTGGTAATGTTAATAAAATAATGTAAATTATAATTTGGATTCACAAATCTATTCATCATAAGCTCCACAGGTTATCGCAGCTGGTCCATGATTTTCCAATCAAGTTCTCGAACATGAGTTATTTTTAAGTTGGCAGGTTTTTTTTTCAGGCTGTAATTTTACAGCCCTGATTTTACTTATGATGCGCATAGCTGCGCATTAGCTGCGAAACGCGGTCAAACATATATAATCAGGGCGATCCTTATAGGTTCCAAACAGTAAATAAACCGGTCATTGTACCCCTATAGCATATTCACTAAAAGTGCAAATAGCCGTCATCTCTTTAAAGGATTTTTTTCAAATTAATCAATTTGAAAACCGATTCATTCTCATTTGTTCCGTTTTTCGGTGGAAAGTTTGTCCCTACCGCCAGCACGTTAACAAGACAGAGACAGGTAAACGGGTGACCACTTGTCATTGATTTAAATTCTTCAAACAATAGCCGCCAGTTTTGTTTTGGAGGGCCGTTCACAAATAAAAACATTTTAATATCTTTCACCTTGGTGGCAGCAAGTGCTAATCCTTCGATAGCTAATTATTGTTGAAGCATCTTAACGAATTTTGACTCTAATTGTCCAATCAGACACCTTAAACTCAGAAATATAGCATAATCACCGCCAAAGTTTAAGTGTCACATCCTACTGGTCGCCATTTCTCGGGGACGATTCTCCGTCCCTAATGATTAACGAATCCATCTTACTTTTAAGATTGTCCGGACACATTTAAGAGTCGTCCGTTGTTTGTTTCTATATTTTATCTACTCATTAAAGTTGCTGAACACGTTCGCTGGTGTTCTTAAACGGGCTGCAAAAATTAGTAAAAATGGAAATCACTCCAGCGTGTCGACACGCAAGTTAAACTACCAAAAAACACGAAGATCTTTTGGATTAGGTTTTTGTTACAGAAACGTTCTGTAACAAAAAGAAACTCGGCAAGGAAATTCTGAATGGCCTCCGTAAAGGCGCGTAATCCAGCTCCCGGTCGGATTCTTGTCGTGAATCCTGTCTTCCAGAATTGGTGTCAAGATGACGCCAAAAAGAACCAAAGAGCACTTGTTGCCTCTGGAGTTGAAAACCGCCATTTGGATAACTGGAGTTTATCTGACGAACAGCCAAACACAAGCAGTGCGCACGTCAAGTCCGGAGGCATGTTCAGCTCACACCGTGTGGTGGCATTTTTGTTAATTGCCGTGTGCCTCGTGTCCATATCAGCTCTGGTGTTGACAGTCATGATGATGTTTGGCAAAATAGGTCATCGATGCGGTTGTTCAAATGCACAAGGTATGATACAGTTTTAGAACATGTACAGTTGCATTCATTAATATTGTAACCATGTAGTTGTTTTTGTATGCATTTTATTAAATCCAGCTCAATATTTTACATGTAATAAAGCTATTCTTGAAAGCCATTTTTGAAAACTGAGGCTATGTATGTATTGATTTTGTTTTTAATTGTGACAATCTAGCATGGAGATGAATAAGATGTTCTATGAATTGAAAAAAGCACATTGAACACGCAACAAAGACGACTTGTTTGATGAGGAACGAGTGTTGATTCATAGATTCATTGGAAGAACTTTTAAGTTACCAAAAAAATCTCATAGCATGTTGATATTTTGAAGAAGAACTTATCGAGACTTTAGCTCTCAAGCTGGCGGAACCCGTCAGAGAGAATTGAACTTGAAGTTATATCAATATTTCGCGTTAGTTTGCAATCACAACAACATACGCATTAGTCATTCTTGCCGGAGGTTTGGCATTAACTTTCTCAAGAATGCTTGGGGATTTAATCGCGGGGTCACATAGAGTAATGAACTACAGTGAGTTACCGTGGTGAGAGAAGATTTTTAGGAAGTAATTTTTGCGCCAACTTTGAGCGGAATTTGTTTAATATTTCTCAAATAGCTGCATTTTTTTATGTGGGAGTTCAAAACTAGAACGGGCTCCACTATTTAATAAGAAGCGTAATCATTAAAATAATAACAAAAATCTTTATTGCCAGTTATAAAGAGTTCAGTTGTATGCCTTTGAACGCAACTCTTTCAAGCAAACAGTGAACACAACGTAATCGATATATGAAAACTGTTCTCAGGCTATTGAGACCTTGAACTGCTGTTAAAAAGTAAAACTCAAATCCATTGGATTTTTTACTTTTTAACGGCAGTTCAAGTTTTCAATAGAACAGTTTTTTTTTTATCATGCTGCTGAAGGGCAACATGAACAGATTATATACAAAGTAATTGGTTATTAACGAGTCACACCATATCCTTAAAGTCGTTTACACGCTTGCAAACAGTTTAAACAGCCTTTTTTTCGATACATTAACGCAAAATGTTGCGGACAGAATCCTAGAATCTATCAAAGACGAATTGCACTATTAAGTGAAGATTTAGTCGGCTCAATTAACTCCAGTACAACAAATTGAATCTTTTTGAAGTTTTCCGCCCTATTTTCTCACCTCTAAATGCTAGTTTTACCTAACCATCATGTGTTACGCGAACAAGTAACTATTAATTTAGTTACTGAGATTCTATTCAGCTGAGATCATTGGATCACAGCTGGCAAATGATTTGCATGAAGGTAAAACTGCTTTCAATTTTGCTTTGCTGTTGCGTGTGTTGGCCTAACCAATTTGTAAACCTTGAACAAAATTCAAGAAGGAACAAAATAAGGACATTGAATCTGAGCTAAAGAAGGCGGGGTTCCGGATAAAAATGTCTGCAATTGCCAGTGTTTTTGGGTTGCGCCCCTGCAGTTAATTTGTTGGTGTCAACTAACATTATTAACTACGTATAAATCGAGAGTGAAATCTGCGCAAACATTGAAGAAGTAGTTGCTTGATAATTGTGCTCGAAGTGGGAGCACAAGCCACAAGACGTATCGTAATTTCTTTGTTTGTATTTTTGTCTTGTTATCTTTCTTTGTTTTACTATTACTCTAGGTCTGAAGAAAGGTTTTTACAGAAAAAAACAAAAAACAAAAACAAAACTATTTTTGTCCTGGAAGGGAAAAGACCGCATCATGGTTTAGCAGATATCTTGAGAGCTATTTGTAATCACTTTGCATAAGTAATAAGTAATCAACTCTATGTCAATATTCTCGGCGGAAAATTAATTACTTTCCAAGGACTTGCATATCAAGAAGAGTAGAGGAGTGTTTTCATCATCATTACAAAAATCACTTAGTAATTCGGCGGAAATGCATCTAATTCTTGGTATTTTAATTATACCAGAGCTTCGACTCGTATTTTAAAACCTACTTGAACGTTTGATTCTTATTCAAACAATATAGTTAATCCGGAAAGTTATTTAGTCCTCAAACGATCGGCCGAACTCTCGCGCAAACATTACTCTCCGGGCCAGGTATTGCGCGAGTTTGATGAATGAAGAACAATATATTTAACCTCAGGTCTTGCTATTTATCCCCGGAACGGATCTAGACGACGTTAGATTTTAAATGCTCCCGTTTTGTTTGTCTCCTTTCGGTTGAAATACGGCAACAACTGTAATGTCGTTTTCTAGCGACATCAGTCATTTTAGTTTGGTCTGTTTTGCGATGCAATGTTCGCAATGTTCGGTTAATTTCGTGATTTTGTAGAGTGACTGGATGTTGAAAAATTGTTTGGCAAAACTGTTCTTCTGAAAAACTTCAATCAAATCGGCCCTGATGGTCGCGTAACTTTCCGAAAGAAAACAAATCGGCCAACTGTCTTTAGAGCAGTTATTAACAATTAGATTATAAGCTCGAGATTTCTATGAGGTGATAGTTGATAAGGCCGAAGGCCGAGTCAACTATCCCACCTCATAGAAATCGAGAGGGAATAATCTAATTGTTTTAGTAGAATTTTTACTAAAGTTTACTCCAAATAATGGTTTCCAAGTATTTCTCGACCTATTACTAAACTTTGCACCTTAAAAAGATCGCCCGGATTGAATTGGTATTTAAAATTGAAGTTGTGTACGCGCGTGCTTCTTTTTCTTCAATAATTTCAACTTTTTTTAAGTCAAGAAATCATAAATGTCCTTCGTTTAGTGTTCTCAGGATTTTAATTATTCCTTTTCATCAAATTTTCCTCCAAAACTTTGGCAAAACGAAAAATGTCGCCAATTCGTACACGAGTTCCAGCCTACTGCACACTAATGGCTAAAAGTGTGCAATGGCTCAGCCAATCAGATTACAGCATTTGCATTAGTATACTAGTAGAATTCTACTAATTTTCATTAGGTTTGGGCGACGCGGAAAGTGGTTTGGGAATTGGAGTGGGTATACCTTGCGGTTTTCCGCTTTTGGATTAAGCTTTTGTTGCAGAAACTTTCTGTGACAAAAAGAAACTAAGCAAGGAATTTCTCAATGGCCTTCGTCGTAAATCCTGTCTTCCATAATTGGTGTCAAGAGTATGCCAATATGAACCAAAGGGCACTTGTTGCCTCTCGAGTTAAAAACCGCCATTTCAATAACTGGAGTCTGTCTGACGAACAGCCAAACACAAGCGGGTGAACGTCAAGTCCGCAGGCATGTTCAGCCGTGTGGTGGCGCTTTTGTTGATTGCCGTGTGCCTCGTGTCGATATTAGCTCTGGTGTTGACAATCATGACACTCTTTGGCAAAATAGGCCTGTACCTGCTAATGAATGGCTTTTATAAAATGGCCGGAAAATACTTGCTTCGGAGCTAAAAAAGGTCTTGATATAGTATAAGATGGCTTACAAAATCAGTAGTTAACAAACGATGAAAAGTAAGTTTGATATACAGGTTTGCTGATATGTGCAAAGTGAACAAAGTAGCTGATGCTTTTGTGTTGGCCACTGACCCATTTGAACAAATAAATGTGTCCAAAATATAAGTGTGAAGTAGAAATACATTAGGGTATAGAGAATGCCTGTTTATATAGAATTTTTTCTGGACTTTCTAGAGAGTTTTGATACAGTGGGATAAAATGCTTTATTAAATTTTAGAATAATAAAAAAAGTAGAAGAAACGAAAAAATAGAATTACATAATTATATATTACCATTCCTACATTGTTCGTGTAAGACAACCTGAAGCTAGAGAAAAAAGGGTTGTGTGCTATTTTGCTTTCTTTGGTTTTGTAACAGAAAGATTTTACAGTTTCTTTTAAAGGCAGATCTATTAAGAGACTTCGATTCTTTAGGAATAGTTTCCCAAGTTTGAGCCCCCCTCATATTTAACATCTCAGTTAACTGACCAATTCTTTACTATCCGTTAATCCCATCCAAACCCTCTTGGGTACTGCTGAACTCTTTGGATCCTAGCTACGACGGAAAGTTGTCTTTATTGTTACAAAAACCCGGGATACATGCCATCAGTGATCATAACGCAGGCTCTAGATATGTGGATATATTTCCTTTATTTATACACGATAATATTTGAAGCTGCAAGCTTATGCGGACGTGTAAAAATAAAAATAAAATAAAGGAAAGTTACACATAATGTAAAAAAAAAAAAATTTGAATTTAAAATTTAATACTAATATAAGTTAACATATATTAGTAGCTTCTAAGTAAAAACAAAGTCGGTATGCATAAGATAAGGCGAGCACTACAAGTATGTCATTTATAGATTAACCATGTGGAAGAAAGCTGAAAAAACTGAGAATAGAGCATATGCAATTGAATATATATATATGAAAGCAGTGCAGTATACCATCTCCTGCATGTGCTTCATCTCTTTTTTCCACCTTTGTTCTACTTTTTTAACCCATTACATTGTGTATTGTTTTTCTAAGCGTCTACTGCATCGCAGACCGCCAGAACAGAGACAAGTGCGATGTCGGCGAGGATAACCACCATGGAAGACAGCGTAACAAATCTCCAGGAAGAACTGGTAAGATTTTTTCTAACAAAGGATAAACAAACAATGAGAAAAACCTAAACTAGCCACATGTAACAAACCAATCAACCAAACTTACCTGCGAACCAACAATCCTACCTACTGAACAACTAACCAACAAAGCGCTAGCAACCAGTAAGCAGAGCAAACGGCTGAAGCATATAGGCCGCGATCCATTCACAAAAATTTCGAGGGGTGAGGTTCGAAACTTTCTTGGTGTAGAATGGACGTGCCTGAAGGGTCTCGTTCCATTCCACTCGCAAAACGAGTTTCACGCTCATTTACGTTGGCTCAAAACAGTTTCCAGCGCTTTCCAGGACGTAGATTTTGATGGGTTGTAATTACCACTCTTTATCAATTGATGCTACAATCATGGTATCAAACAACTGCCCAATCACTGGTGAACACGTTGGTATTATTTTTGTGACACAATAGGTAACCATAGCAACACTATGACCTGCTAAAGACACCCTTAATTTCAGCTTTAAGTGCTTATATTTCAAAAACGGCACGGTGAATTTTGATAAGCAGGATAAGATGCAACTTTTGGCAAAGTTTTAAAAAAATTCTGTACATGGGGTTCAGAGCCGGCTTGTAAACTCCATTCGAAAAAAAAAAAAACAACGGTACACAGTGCATAAGAACAGCATTGACTTTCATAACATGTCCCCCCGAACTTTTTGTTGTTTTTCTTGACCACTCAGAACAGCATTTCCGCCCTTTTTTATGTGCATTTTATTCCCAAGGAGTTGTAAAACATGTCACCCACTTTGATCTATCCATTCAGAAATGCCAATTCTCTCTAATGCATTCGTAAAAGGCGCTTCTATCAACGAAGCGTATTTCACCGTGGACCGCCGTCTCTAAATTGCCTGATCACCTAAGGATCATGTGGACGTAAAAGGAAATGCACTCCCGCTGTTTTCGAGAATCCTTAAAATAACTGTAGATTGAATTGACATAACCCAAAGACTGCCTGGGAGCCTCCTTCTCTGTCCCCTCATTTTCTGTTGTCCTGCCCTATTTTGGAAGCCTTGTAGCTATTTATGACCGGATCCTTAACCTGGAAATCAATACCATGCCTTTTATTTATTATCTAGTTCAGACCAAAGTTAAGCTTCCGTAAACATAATTGGTGAAGGGCTTTTGTTGATGGTCACCAAAATTCGACATCCCATTTATGACCAGAACGGCTGAAAAACTACAGCTTTTGGGGCTGCACGTACCTATATAGCTCCCACAAGGGAGCAACTCCCCCAACAGGGGAGAAAAACCAGCAAGACAGAAAAAAATGCCACCCAATCAAACAATACCAAGTCGAAAAGAGTTTGAGATTGAAATGAATACTGGCTATCAGATCATACATACACCTAATTGCAATAACGTCGCAGAGTAAAGCAAAAAGCAAAATGCCAAATAGGAATTGATAAGCGAAATTTAAATTTCCATTGTTCTTAGATACTGTATATGAAAAATACATGGTTTTTGTTTACATTATGTTTTGTCATTCTTGTACAGTATCTGAGGACAATGGAAATTTAGATTTGGCTAAATAATTCTTATTTGGCTTTTGGCTTTTTGCTTTCTGGGACAACGTTATTGGAATTAGGTGTAAACAATAACTAACCCTTTTTTAATATTCAGCCACTTGAAATATTCCCACACTCATGAACATTATGTTAGTCTTGATGACTAAAAGCAGGATTGGTTTCCTCATGTTTCAGAGGGTAAAATCAAGTCAGCTAGAAGAGGTTAAAAAGTCCCTTAATAAACTGGAAACAACAAAAGACAATATGGTAAGTAAACTAGCCAAAACCAAGAAGAATGTACACGAATGAAAAAACAGTAACCAAAACAAAAGAAATAAAACGTTAATGCACTTGGGGTTTCATTTCACTGATTATAATTCACTTTGGGCCTCGGTTTCCTGCAAGCTATCAAACGAAAAAAACTGCTAGAGGACCCTAGGTAGGCTCGATTTCCGCCTCTCTCTCGTGTCTGGTCTATCCTCCCCGCGAAGAACTTTCGGGGGAGGAGCGCAGGAGGATCACGGGCTCCTTTCCGAACAGCGGCTGGTAATCGAGCCTAGACCCTAGACAGCCTCCGCCATTCCTCCGCCATGTCATAAAATTAGTGATATTACATGGTGAAGCGAAATCTTATTTCTTTACTGTAAGTTGTGTTCCTGAAAGTAGGTTTAATTATCTTAAGTTGTTTCACAGCATTTTCCTTCTTTTGAAATGCTCCAAATAAAATATAAATAGCCAAACTCTCGCGAGTAACGGAGTAAAAACAAAGGTGAGGCTGACTAGGACCGGCCTTTAAAACGTCTATGGGTACAGGATATTTTCATCATATATTTAGGTTAGCATGTTATAAAGGAAAAAAAGATACCTTTTTGTTGATTTATTCGCCATACAGTTCAATACAATCCAATTTGTTTCTTTTGTTTAAGTGGCGTGCCTGTAAAGTAGCTAAGCTTAGTGCTTGTGTAGCTAAGTGCATGACCACTATAAGGCCCCGTTTACACGGGTCCGGACAAATTTTTGCACGGACGAATTTTGTTCCTGGACCGCCTGTTTACATGGATCCGTGCCGGATCCGTGCAAATTCTGTTCCAGTGGTGTTTACACGGATCCGTGCAAATTTTAGACCAGATGCGGCATTTGATTCCAGGCCATAACCGCGCTATGTGTGCAAAAAGTTGCACGGTTCGGGTGTTTACACGAGTCCGTACAAATATGGAACCGTGCCGGTCAAAAAGCGGACCTGCTTTTTTCAGGTCCCAAACTTGCACACTTAGGCCCCGTTTACACGGGTCCGGACAAATTTTTGCACGGACAAAAATTTGCACGGTTCCACCTTGCGTTTACACGGGACCGGCGGAACTGGACGAATTTTTGAACGGCTAAGTGTGCAAGTTTGGGACCTGAAAAAAGCAGGTCCGCTTTTTGACCGGCACGGTTCCATATTTGTACGGACTCGTGTAAACACCCGAACCGTGCAACTTTTTGCACACATAGCGCGGTTATGGCCTGGAATCAAATGCCGCATCTGGTCTAAAATTTGCACGGATCCGTGTAAACACCACTGGAACAGAATTTGCACGGATCCGGTACGGATCCATGTAAACAGGCGGTCCAGGAACAAAATTCGTCCGTGCAAAAATTTGTCCGGACCCGTGTAAACGGGGCCTTAGCCGTTCAAAACTCGTCCAGTTCCGCCGGTCCCGTGTAAACGCAAGGTGGAACCGTGCAAGTTTTTGTCCGTGCAAAAATGTGTCCGGACCCGTGTAAACGGGGCCTAAATATGATTTGCCTTTTAAATAATTACATTACATTCACATGTAAATGACTTTGACCAAAAATATTTCCTTTGTTCACAAAAATTGGTTACGCGAGTCGTGTTCTTTTTCTGTAAGGCTTTATAAATATAACCGCTAATGTTAGTCCAAATTTTGTAAAACACATGCACTGTACTCATGAGGTGTTGCTGTTGTTGTTTTTAAGTCAATAACAAAGCCATGGAAGGCGCGATGGCCTCGTGGTTAGTGTGCTCGACTTAAGAGAAAGCGGTCCAGGTTCGAGCCCTGGCCGGGACATTGTATTGCGTTCTTGACAAAGACACTTTACTCTCATGGTGCTTCTCTCCACCCAGGTGTATAAATGAGTACCGGTGAATTTAACGCCGGGGGGTAACCCTGTGATGGACTAGCATCCCATCCAGGGGGAAGTAGAAATACTCTTAGTCGATTCATGCTTAAAAAACCGGGATAAGCTTCGGTGTGATGGGTCACTTGGCTCATGATACAGGTCATAACCTCTAACTAATCCTGCATATATTGCCAGTTGAACTTTACAGCAGCTGTAGGGTCTTTTCAACAAGATAACAATCTGACTAATGTGATGAGAGATATCAACACAACGCTGTCCTTGAAGGTATGAATAAGTAATTGGGACTCTACTACTTGATAACAAATAAGACGATGAACATAGTTAGTCAATACAGTGCCGAGAATAAAGTCACTAGTGTTAAGTAATGCATATAGGTAAGACTGGTAATCTTTGAGGAGCAAAGGTCTGCAAGTAATCTATCAAGTACGAAAGTCCGTGTTTCACCACATTTCCAAATACCGAGAAGGGAGTTGAAAATACGACGTACAGCGAAGTATTTTTGACGAAGTTAAAGGTGTTTGGAAACTTGTTCAAGCACTGTCTTCAGTGTTTGATATATCTTCTCAGTTGAAGCAAATTAAGAAGAGATCGTAAAAATCAATACTAATAAAGATCAGATATCCAAACATTGTTACGGTTGTAATTTCCTTGTTTAAACTTGGTGAATTATGAAATAGTTCAAGAAGTGCACATCAGACACACATGGAAGGCCTGTAAGTGAAAGCTGTGTCACAATCAGTGATTTTACATTGATCAGATTAGCTATGAGATCAGCTGCTTTTCACGCCATGTTGGATGTTTTGTCTGCGTGATATAGTTTTTAAGGACGTTCGCGCGAACATTTTCCACTGGATAGATAAGGGTCACCTGCTTCTTTTCAGGGGATAAATCGCGTGGAAAAGTACCCTGATTTTGAAAATTGGCGCACGTGATTCAGTATGGTCTACCGGAGTTTATAGTTAAACATATAAGTCAACGGTGACAAACGATCTAGTACAAGTGGGTCTGTTGCGTAAATAATTCCAAACGTTGTCAACGTCTTCTCAAACCTTAACCCTTCAAGAGGCATTTGATACCGCCGCACAGGTAAATGAAGAGCTAACGGAATGCGATGGTGCATTTTGCAAAAATATCTAACCTCTAATCGACAGCTTTTCATTTTTTCGCTCAACGCAGAATTTGGTAGAGAAATGATCCATCGAAGAAAAATAGGTGTCAGCGAATGTCCAAGATTATTAAGTCCGGGCAAAGTTATAACACTGGTCATCTGCCTATCATTGTTCATTTTATTACTCAGCGCACGCGCTCGATGGATGACATGGCGAGTAAATTTGCGTGCGTAGTAAGGATACGTAGAAACAATCAGCGCGAATGGTTCTATAGTTTACGGCTCCGAACTCTTGTTATGTTTTAAGCAAAATACTTTATTCTCATAAGGCCTCTTTCCACTCGGCTGCAAAATGGCTCTGGAATAGACTATACGACTCCTATACCCTCACTCTAAACGATTTATGGAAAAATTTCCGTCATTTGCCTGAGCACTTGAATAAAGACTGTACGAAAGTGGTCAGTAAGAATAATCATGACCAAAAGTGCCATATTTCGGGTGATATTTCCTAAATATCCTCTCATTGTTGGTGAAGTGGGGACAGGGGAACAGAAATACTCGTCTTGGTCGAGTCGTTTTAAAGAACCAGAGATAAAGAGCCAGTTCGAGTGTCACTATAGGCGGGAACGCAGGATTTTCAAACCGACTTAGTAACCAGTTATGCCAGTTTATTTAATAACAAATTCTTTTCTTGTTGTTTTTTTTTTTAGATGAACCAACTTGGTGTATCCATTAGCGCGCTTCATTCGTTAGCTAACAAAACAGAGAAAAACTTTAACGCTTATAAGAACAACACAGAGGACTCTCTGGAATCGGTATGTATGTATTTACGAAATACTAACGTAGCTTAAGGTATCAGCCACCCTTCAGGACCGTCCGCGCGCGGATCGCTGTAGCGCTTTCATTTTTCTTATAAACCCCAACAAACCATACATTTTCTGAAAGCTTAATAGTTCCAGATTATGGATCATTCCTTTAAAAATCTCAAAATCGTAAGAGAGAGCGTAATTGAGACGTTTTTTACGAAGGCATATGTCTATGTAAATTCACCTCCAGTCCCGCTAAGAATGACCGGAAGAGAACGATAAACATCGCATTTGCTTCTTGACACCATTCAACTAAAAAACCGTGTCGGCGCTTTTTGTTTTCTTTTTCCGTTTTCGATTAATCGTCATTTTTTCAAAGGAGGTGCTGATGAATTGCCCCCTCTGGCTTTATCCTAGTGCCACTAACGAACAAATGAACGTGTCAAAAATCTGAGACACGGTTTTTTAGTTGAATGTGTCAAGAAGCAAATGCGATGTTTTATCGTTTTCTTCCGGTCATTCTCAGCGGGACTGGAGGTGAATTTACATACACATATGCCTTCGTAAAAAAAAGTCTCAATTACGCTCTCTATTACAATTTTGAGATTTTTAAAGGAATGATCCATAATCTGGAAACTATTAAGCTTTCAGAAAATGTATGGTTTGTTGGGGTTTATAAGAAAAAATGAAAGCGCTACAGCGATCCGCGCGCGGACGGTCCTGAAGGGTGGCTGGATACCTTAAAGATTTATACCTACATAACGACCAGGTTCAATACAACTCCTTTAAATATTTTTCATTTAATTTCTACTTAATTTATAATAAATATGGATTGGTCTGTTTCTTGTGTAATTACAAGTTTAAATCTAATATAAGAAAGGCTTCAATGCGAGGCAAGATGATTTTCCATATTGCTCCTTTTAACAGTGCTCTTTGGATTTATTTTTGTAGTTTACATGATAAGTGTGTATTAGGCCATTCTTTCTGTGTAATTATAAACAATTATTAGATTCGGTTTTTGTGATATCCAGAACAATCAAGGTCGAGGTAAGGGTTATCAGCCGAAGCCGAAGGCTGAGGCTGACAACCCTTTACCGAGACCTTGATTAATCTGGATATCACAAAAACCGAATCTAATAATTGTTTTATTATACATTGATGAACGAAAAAAATTGAAGTCATGTTTTTGCTTCTTCACTGACGGGAAGCAACACAAAGCGCGCGAACTTGACATGATTACTTTTAGAAATCATGCACCGTGGTCATACATGACATGATTACCCGTGACCTTGAGTGTCCTTGACATGATTATTGTATAATCTGCAGTTATGACGTCACAGGCGCTGAATTCGAAAATTCACTGTGCGCTTTCGGGCCAATCAGAAAAGAGTTAGAGAGTTCAATGCATAATAATAAATTTAAACGTCATGCAAGACAGACTAGCGTTATTAGATTTTTACGTTTTGGCTCTTTTAGCATGCAGGGCTTCTCTGAAATCAGAAATGTGACGTGGGCTCTCTGTCAAAGTATCTTTACTTTTGGTGACTCCAGGCAAGATCCCAGAGACTCGAAAACAAACATTCAATTGCTGGCATTTGCCGTGTTAAAGTCCCCAGCTTCACACGAATCGAGGTCCGGCCTCTTTACGTATTGTTTGCTACATAAATTGAACTTATTTCGCTGTACTGAAACTTTTTATTTCTTGGATAAAAACCCTTCGATTTCAAAAAGTTTCTCCCACATCTGTCTCGACAGGCTGTTAGTGGTCTGGTGATGTAAAAAGTAATAAATCAGTGCCCAATTGAACTCGCTTTTTGTAGGCAGACGTTTCGGGCTTAGCTCTTCCTCTGTGCTAACACGGAGCCCATCACTAGAAACCCTGTCACTCCTATTTTGAGATATTTTCCCCACGAAATAGACCAGTTCCAGTCTACATGAGCACGTTTCGGTAAGGATAAAACAATGCAGCCTCACGTGAAAATGTCGTCATCATGTCGACATGTCAACACAGGTCCGTGCTTGTGATTGCAATTGGTCAGTGAGGTTCCTGTGGGATCTGAATTCGAGATAAATTCAAACTAAGAACAGATCGGTCTGTGAAAACGCCGTGACAGGAATATGAGGTAGTTGCAGGCTGCTAGTGATGCGCTCCTGGTAGTAAGTGCAGTGGCCTGCGCAGCTTAGAGCAAAGTGCAAACGTGACAATGGACGAGCAATCTTTGACGAAAAAGGTGGTAAAGTGATATAGTGCGCTCTTTTTATCTGAAAAGGAGATAGTTGGAGAGTCTTTAGTAAAAAGTAAAATAAAAGGAGAGTAAACGAGATTTTGGATTGTGAACAGAACAGAATCGAAAGAAAATAAGAGAGAATATGGAAGAACTCCAATGTACAGTACTTTGACATACATGCTTGTTCAAATTAATAAATACAAAAATATGTACATTAGGGCTAACCCTTTCAATAAAACTCCCTTAAAAATAGAATACAAACAACAATTAATTAAAATTACGTTATAAATCGTTGAAAGAAAGAAAGGAAAAATTATTTGATAAATTACTAACCGCTTACTAACCGAGCGCGAGGGCAGTACTGGGGAATATTGGCCCGAGGTCGTGGCAGTAGGGACCGAGCGAAGCAAAAAACGACCGAGGGCCAATATTTCCAAGCTCGAGCTAGCTAGATTGGTAAGTAGTTTATTATATGGCATTCGGGCCATTCTTGCATGTTTGTTTTGAATTTGCTGGTTTTCGAAAACCAAAAATACACAACCGTTTCCATGGAAACGATCTGTATGGCGAAATCCTGACAAAAAAGAACCAATCAGAACGCTAGAATTTACCTTGCCATATAATAATATCTTAAAAATGATTGGAGTCTTAATTTAAGGACGTTCGCGCGAAAATGTTCTACTCGATAGATTTTCTTGAACCTTCTACTGCTGACAGATATTAGAAATGAAAAACTTCATAGGGCGTCACGGACTTCGTTTCAAAGATAAAACGTGTGGAAAACTCTTCTGGTTTAAAAAAAAAGTGGCACGCGTAAATTAGCATATGGTCGTCAGGGTTTTTAGCTTAAAATATCAAAGATGAATCAACGGACACAAACTATCCAAGTAATATTTTTTGTGTAAGTGAATCCTTTGCGTCAATAATTTCAAAAGGTTCCAACATTTTCACAAAACTTAACCCTTCAAGAGGCATTTGAGATTAACGAAGAGCCAAAAAGAACGGAATTCGATGGTGCATTTTGCAAAAATTGAAACCTTTAATCGATAGATTTTCTTTATCTCTTCGCTTAGCGTAGAATATTGGTAAAGAAAATGATCCATCTAAAGAAAAATAGGGGCAACCGAACGTCTAAGATCGTTAAATCCAGGCAAAGCTATAGCAATGGCCATCTGCCCTGACATTTTACATTTAATCATAAAAATTACAATTTCCTCGATTATGATTGGCTTAAAAAACTCCTATTTCCCACTAATTCACTTGTCAAGCTGTTATCGGACAGTTTGTTATCGGACACCTTGTTATCGGACAGTTCAATAAGCCAATCACATTCAAAGATGTAGTAAAATTAACCAATCACATTTAAAGTTGTGGTTTAAATCAACCAATCACAACCTTGGTTTCATTCACCATAGAAACAAGTGTACAAACTCCTAAATTGGGGCTTTCTTCAAAATAGAGAATTTTTTCCCCTTGAACAATGATTATGTTTTAGAAGACAGAAGTGATATATTTTATCCTATGGCACAAATGTTTATACGAACTATCCAGACGAGTTCATTTGTGGATATATTAACATGTTCAGATGAAGTTCAGCCATCCACAGCATTGTTCCAGATATTATTATATGGCAAGGTAATATTCTATCTAGCGTTCTGATTGGTTCTTTTTTTGTCAGGATTTCGCCATACAGATCGTTTCCATGGAAACGGTTGTGTATTTTTGGTTTTCGAAAACCAGCAAATTCAAAACAAACATGCAAGAATGGCCCGAATGCCATATAATAAACTACTTACCAATCTAGCTAGCTCGAGCTTGGAAATATTGGCCCTCGGTCGTTTTTTGCTTCGCTCGGTCCCTACTGCCACGACCTCGGGCCAATATTCCCCAGTACTGCCCTCGCGCTCGGTTAGTAAGCGGTTAGTAATTTATCAAATAATTTTCCTTTCTTTCTTTCAACGATTTATAACGTAATTTTAATTAATTGTTGTTTGTATTCTATTTTTAAGGGAGTTTTATTGAAAGGGTTAGCCCTAATGTACATATTTTTGTATTTATTAATTTGAACAAGCATGTATGTCAAAGTACTGTACATTGGAGTTCTTCCAATATTCTCTCTTATTTTTCTTTCGATTCTGTTCTGTTCACAATCCAAAATTCTCGTTTACTCTCCTTTTATTTTACTTTTTTACTAAAGACTCTCCAACTATCTCCTTTTCAGATAAAAAGAGCGCACTATATCACTTTACCACCTTTTTCGTCAAAGATTGCTCGTCCATTGTCACGTTTGCACTTTGCTCTAAGCTGCGCAGGCCACTGCACTTACTACCAGGAGCGCATCACTAGCAGCCTGCAACTACCTCATATTCCTGTCACGGCGTTTTCACAGACCGATCTGTTCTTAGTTTGAATTTATCTCGAATTCAGATCCCCACAGGAACCTCACTGACCAATTGCAATCACAAGCACGGACCTGTGTTGACATGTCGACATGATGACGACATTTTCACGTGAGGCTGCATTGTTTTATCCTTACCGAAACGTGCTCATGTAGACTGGAACTGGTCTATTTCGTGGGGAAAATATCTCAAAATAGGAGTGACAGGTTTCTAGTGATGGGCTCCGTGTTAGCACAGAGGAAGAGCTAAGCCCGAAACGTCTGCTACAAAAAGCGAGTTCAATTGGGCACTGATTTATTACTTTTTACATCACCAGACCACTAACAGCCTGTCGAGACAGATGTGGGAGAAACTTTTTGAAATCGAAGGGTTTTTATCCAAGAAATAAAAAGTTTCAGTACAGCGAAATAAGTTCAATTTATGTAGCAAACAATACGTAAAGAGGCCGGACCTCGATTCGTGTGAAGCTTGGGGACTTTAACACGGCAAATGCCAGCAATTGAATGTTTGTTTTCGAGTCTCTGGGATCTTGCCCTGGAGTCACCAAAAGTAAAGATACTTTGACAGAGAGCCCACGTCACATTTCTGATTTCAGAGAAGCCCTGCATGCTAAAAGAGCCAAAACGTAAAAATCTAATAACGCTAGTCTGTCTTGCATGACGTTTAAATTTATTATTATGCATTGAACTCTCTAACTCTTTTCTGATTGGCCGAAAGCGCACAGTGAATTTTCGAATTCAGCGCCTGTGACGTCATAACTGCAGATTATACAATAATCATGTCAAGGACACTCAAGGTCACGGGTAATCATGTCATGTATGACCACGGTGCATGATTTCTAAAAGTAATCATGTCAAGTTCGCGCGCTTTGTGTTGCTTCCCGTCAGTGAAGAAGCAAAAACATGACTTCAATTTTTTTCGTTCATCAATGTATAATAAAACAATTATTAGATTCGGTTTTTGTGATATCCAGATTAATCAAGGTCTCGGTAAGGGTTGTCAGCCTCAGCCTTCGGCTTCGGCTGATAACCCTTACCTCGACCTTGATTGTTCTGGATATCACAAAAACCGAATCTAATAATTGTTTATAATTACACAGAAAGAATGGCCTAATACACACTTATCATGTAAACTACAAAAATAAATCCAAAGAGCACTGTTAAAAGGAGCAATATGGAAAATCATCTTGCCTCGCATTGAAGCCTTTCTTATATTAGATTTAAACTTGTAATTACACAAGAAACAGACCAATCCATATTTATTATAAATTAAGTAGAAATTAAATGAAAAATATTTAAAGGAGTTGTATTGAACCTGGTCGTTATGTAGGTATAAATCTTTAAGGTATCAGCCACCCTTCAGGACCGTCCGCGCGCGGATCGCTGTAGCGCTTTCATTTTTTCTTATAAACCCCAACAAACCATACATTTTCTGAAAGCTTAATAGTTCCAGATTATGGATCATTCCTTTAAAAATCTCAAAATTGTAATAGAGAGCGTAATTGAGACGTTTTTTTACGAAGGCATATGTGTATGTAAATTCACCTCCAGTCCCGCTGAGAATGACCGGAAGAAAACGATAAACATCGCATTTGCTTCTTGACACATTCAACTAAAAAACCGTGTCTCAGATTTTTGACACGTTCATTTGTTCGTTAGTGGCACTAGGATAAAGCCAGAGGGGGCAATTCATCAGCACCTCCTTTGAAAAAATGACGATTAATCGAAAACGGAAAAAGAAAACAAAAAGCGCCGACACGGTTTTTTAGTTGAATGTGTCAAGAAGCAAATGCGATGTTTATCGTTCTCTTCCGGTCATTCTTAGCGGGACTGGAGGTGAATTTACATAGACATATGCCTTCGTAAAAAACGTCTCAATTACGCTCTCTCTTACGATTTTGAGATTTTTAAAGGAATGATCCATAATCTGGAACTATTAAGCTTTCAGAAAATGTATGGTTTGTTGGGGTTTATAAGAAAAATGAAAGCGCTACAGCGATCCGCGCGCGGACGGTCCTGAAGGGTGGCTGATACCTTAAGCTACGTTAGTATTTCGTAAATACATACATACCGATTCCAGAGAGTCCTCTGTGTTGTTCTTATAAGCGTTAAAGTTTTTCTCTGTTTTGTTAGCTAACGAATGAAGCGCGCTAATGGATACACCAAGTTGGTTCATCTAAAAAAAAAAACAAACAAGAAAAAGAATTTGTTATTAAATAAACTGGCATAACTGGTTACTAAGTCGGTTTGAAAATCCTGCGTTCCCGCCTATAGTGACACTCGAACTGGCTCTTTATCTCTGGTTCTTTAAAACGACTCGACCAAGACGAGTATTTCTGTTCCCCTGTCCCCACTTCACCAACAATGAGAGGATATTTAGGAAATATCACCCGAAATATGGCACTTTTGGTCATGATTATTCTTACTGACCACTTTCGTACAGTCTTTATTCAAGTGCTAGGCAAATGACGGAAATTTTTCCATAAATCGTTTAGAGTGAGGGTATAGGAGTCGTATAGTCTATTCCAGAGCCATTTTTGCAGCCGAGTGGAAAGAGGCCTTATGAGAATAAAGTATTTTGCTTAAAACATAACAAGAGTTCGGAGCCGTAAACTATAGAACCATTCGCGCTGATTGTTTCTACGTATCCTTACTACGCACGCAAATTTACTCGCCATGTCATCCATCGAGCGCGTGCTGAGTAATAAAATGAACAATGATAGGCAGATGACCAGTGTTATAACTTTGCCCGGACTTAATAATCTTGGACATTCGCTGACACCTATTTTTCTTCGATGGATCATTTTCTCTACCAAATTCTGCGTTGAGCGAAAAAATGAAAAGCTGTCGATTAGAGGTTAGATATTTTTGCAAAATGCACCATCGCATTCCGTTAGCTCTTCATTTACCTGTGCGGCGGTATCAAATGCCTCTTGAAGGGTTAAGGTTTGAGAAGACGTTGACAACGTTTGGAATTATTTACGCAACAGACCCACTTGTACTAGATCGTTTGTCACCGTTGACTTATATGTTTAACTATAAACTCCGGTAGACCATACTGAATCACGTGCGCCAATTTTCAAAATCAGGGTACTTTTCCACGCGATTTATCCCCTGAAAAGAAGCAGGTGACCCTTATCTATCCAGTGGAAAATGTTCGCGCGAACGTCCTTAAAAACTATATCACGCAGACAAAACATCCAACATGGCGTGAAAAGCAGCTGATCTCATAGCTAATCTTGATCAATGTAAAATCACTGATTGTGACACAGCTTTCACTTACAGGCCTTTCATGTGTGTCTGATGTGCACTTCTTGAACTATTTCATAATTCACCAAGTTTAAACAAAGGAAATTACAACCGTAACAATGTTTGGATATCTGATCTTTATTAGTATTGATTTTTACGATCTCTTCTTAATTTTGCTTCAACTGAGAAGATATATCAAACACTGAAGACAGTGCTTGAACAAGTTTCCAAACACCTTTAACTTCGTCAAAAATACTTCGCTGTACGTCGTATTTTCAACTCCCTTCTCGGTATTTGGAAATGTGGTGAAACACGGACTTTCGTACTTGATAGATTACTTGCAGACCTTTGCTCCTCAAAGATTACCAGTCTTACCTATATGCATTACTTAACACTAGTGACTTTATTCTCGGCACTGTATTGACTAACTATGTTCATCGTCTTATTTGTTATCAAGTAGTAGAGTCCCAATTACTTATTCATACCTTCAAGGACAGCGTTGTGTTGATATCTCTCATCACATTAGTCAGATTGTTATCTTGTTGAAAAGACCCTACAGCTGCTGTAAAGTTCAACTGGCAATATATGCAGGATTAGTTAGAGGTTATGACCTGTATCATGAGCCAAGTTGACCCATCACACCGAAGCTTATCCCGGTTTTTTAAGCATGAATCGACTAAGAGTATTTCTACTTCCCCCTGGATGGGATGCTAGTCCATCACAGGGTTACCCCCCGGCGTTAAATTCACCGGTACTCATTTATACACCTGGGTGGAGAGAAGCACCATGAGAGTAAAGTGTCTTTGTCAAGAACGCAATACAATGTCCCGGCCAGGGCTCGAACCTGGACCGCTTTCTCTTAAGTCGAGCACACTAACCACGAGGCCATCGCGCCTTCCATGGCTTTGTTATTGACTTAAAAACAACAACAGCAACACCTCATGAGTACAGTGCATGTGTTTTACAAAATTTGGACTAACATTAGCGGTTATATTTATAAAGCCTTACAGAAAAAGAACACGACTCGCGTAACCAATTTTTGTGAACAAAGGAAATATTTTTGGTCAAAGTCATTTACATGTGAATGTAATGTAATTATTTAAAAGGCAAATCATATTTAGGCCCCGTTTACACGGGTCCGGACACATTTTTGCACGGACAAAAACTTGCACGGTTCCACCTTGCGTTTACACGGGACCGGCGGAACTGGACGAGTTTTTGAACGGCTAAGGCCCCGTTTACACGGGTCCGGACAAATTTTTGCACGGACGAATTTTGTTCCTGGACCGCCTGTTTACATGGATCCGTACCGGATCCGTGCAAATTCTGTTCCAGTGGTGTTTACACGGATCCGTGCAAATTTTAGACCAGATGCGGCATTTGATTCCAGGCCATAACCGCGCTATGTGTGCAAAAAGTTGCACGGTTCGGGTGTTTACACGAGTCCGTACAAATATGGAACCGTGCCGGTCAAAAAGCGGACCTGCTTTTTTCAGGTCCCAAACTTGCACACTTAGCCGTTCAAAAATTCGTCCAGTTCCGCCGGTCCCGTGTAAACGCAAGGTGGAACCGTGCAAATTTTTGTCCGTGCAAAAATTTGTCCGGACCCGTGTAAACGGGGCCTAAGTGTGCAAGTTTGGGACCTGAAAAAAGCAGGTCCGCTTTTTGACCGGCACGGTTCCATATTTGTACGGACTCGTGTAAACACCCGAACCGTGCAACTTTTTGCACACATAGCGCGGTTATGGCCTGGAATCAAATGCCGCATCTGGTCTAAAATTTGCACGGATCCGTGTAAACACCACTGGAACAGAATTTGCACGGATCCGGCACGGATCCATGTAAACAGGCGGTCCAGGAACAAAATTCGTCCGTGCAAAAATTTGTCCGGACCCGTGTAAACGGGGCCTTATAGTGGTCATGCACTTAGCTACACAAGCACTAAGCTTAGCTACTTTACAGGCACGCCACTTAAACAAAAGAAACAAATTGGATTGTATTGAACTGTATGGCGAATAAATCAACAAAAGGTATCTTTTTTTCCTTTATAACATGCTAACCTAAATATATGATGAAAATATCCTTGTACCCATAGACGTTTTAAAGGCGGTCCTAGTCAGCCTCACCTTTGTTTTTACTCCGTTACTCGCGAGAGTTTGGCTATTTATATTTATTTGGAGCATTTCAAAAGAAGGAAAATGCTGTGAAACAACTTAAGATAATTAAACCTACTTTCAGGAACACAACTTACAGTAAAGAAATAAGATTTCGCTTCACCATGTAATATCACTAATTTTATGACATGGCGGAGGAATGGCGGAGGCTGTCTAGGGTCTAGGCTCGATTACAGCCGCTGTTCGGAAAGGAGCCCGTGATCCTCCTGCGCTCCTCCCCCGAAAGTTCTTCGCGGGGAGGATAGACCAGACACGAGAGAGAGGCGGAAATCGAGCCTACCTAGGGTCCTCTAGCAGTTTTTTTCGTTTGATAGCTTGCAGGAAACCGAGGCCCAAAGTGAATTATAATCAGTGAAATGAAACCCACAAGTGCATTAACGTTTTATTTCTTTTGTTTTGGTTACTGTTTTTTTCATTCGTGTACATTCTTCTTGGTTTTGGCTAGTTTACTTACCATATTGTCTTTTGTTGTTTCCAGTTTATTAAGGGACTTTTTAACCTCTTCTAGCTGACTTGATTTTACCTCTGAAACATGAGGAAACCAATCCTGCTTTTAGTCATCAAGACTAACATAATGTTCATGAGTGTGGGAATATTTCAAGTGGCTGAATATTAAAAAAGGGTTAGTTATTGTTTACACCTAATTCCAATAACGTTGTCCCAGAAAGCAAAAAGCCAAAAGCCAAATAAGAATTATTTAGCCAAATCTAAATTTCCATTGTCCTCAGATACTGTACAAGAATGACAAAACATAATGTAAACAAAAACCATGTATTTTTCATATACAGTATCTAAGAACAATGGAAATTTAAATTTCGCTTATCAATTCCTATTTGGCATTTTGCTTTTTGCTTTACTCTGCGACGTTATTGCAATTAGGTGTATGTATGATCTGATAGCCAGTATTCATTTCAATCTCAAACTCTTTTCGACTTGGTATTGTTTGATTGGGTGGCATTTTTTCTGTCTTGCT